>APFE031222810.1:53481-101831 GCA_000404065.3 Pinus taeda
GAAAGGAACATAATGAAAAATCAAGCTGGTAGTCCCGGTTTTGGGATCCAAGGGAAAATCTCTGTGTATATGTGTTTTATGTGTTATTCTCTTGCATTATTTATTTTCTGTGTTTTAGAATTCGTATTCAGGTAGTTTCTGTACGGGGTTAAAACCTACAAGGCTTAGCCTTCTTCGCATACAAACTTGTTTATTTTTAGCCTATTGTTGTGAGTTACTAGTCTTTTATAAGCCTTACTGGCTTGTTGTGGTTAAGATCGAATTATGTTTTTTACCTACAATATAGCTCCACACTTTATAAACAGAAATATAGCTTTCCATTTCTTGAAAGTATCAAATACATCATATTTATTTCGAATACAATAAATCCAAGTTTTCTTGGTTGCATCATCAATAAAAGTAACATAATAATGAGAGCCACCTAGAGAAGATACTTGAGCAGGTCCCCATACATCTGTATGCAAAAGATCTAATTTTTCGTTCTTCTTTTCTTTCCCAAATCTTAGAAATCTTAATCTCTTCTGTTTTTCAATAACACAATTCTCACAAAATTCCAAATCAACATGCTTCAAACCTGGCAACAAATTTCTTGAGTGAAGAATTTGCATCCCCTTCTCACTCATGTTCCTGAGCTTTTGATGCCACAATGCTTTATCTACTGCTGTAGACGTTAAAGCATTAACAAAATTAGAAATACCATTGTATAAATACAATGTATGAACCTTTTCTCCTTTTTCTATTACTAGGGCTCCTTTAGTGACCTTCTAGGTTTTATCTGTAAAAGTAGTTACACAACCTTCACCTCCCAATTGCCCTATTGAAATTAGATTTTTCTTCAGATCTGGAACATGCCTTACCTCCTTCAATAGCCATTGGTTTCCATTCTGTTGTTTTGTGAAAACTTTACCCATTCCAATGATTTTACATGGTTTATCATCACCCGAATGAACTTGTCCAAAATCTCCTTGAACATAATCATGAAAATTGTTTCCTATTAGGTGTGCCATGGAATGAGGCCCCTAAATCTACCATCGAGGCATCAATAATATTTTCTAATGAAAGAATCAAATCATCTTGCAACACATCACTTGTCACATTCGCTTTATGATTTTTTTTTGTTGCGTGTCTCCTTCTTTTCCCTTCTGAGACTTACAGTCTTTCTTCATGTGTCATTTCTTCCCGTATTTCCAGCACACTATCCCCAATCTAGACTTGGATCTTCCTTTCCTTAACTTACTGTGATATCTTGGGCTCTTTCCTCTTTCCATTTTTCTTCCCCTAGTCTCTATAGTCAAAGCATTACCTGATGTCTCATAGGAGCTTTTCCGTCACATTTCCTCGCTAAGAATTGCACTGACAACGTCATCAAACTTTAAAGTACTAGATCAAGAGACAGAGTCACTAATGGCCATAACTAAACCATTCCAACTTTCTGGCAATGAGAACAAAAATAATAGAGCCCTAACTTCACCACCAAAAGTTAGCCTTACAGAACTTAATTGACTGGTAACCGTATTAAATTCATTTAAATGATCAGCAGCAGATCCACCTTCTGACATCTTCATATTAAACAAATGTTTCATAAGAAATACCTTATTTGAGGCTAAGGTTTTTTCATATAGTTTGGCCATGCTGACATTAAAACCTTTATTGTCGTTTCCTTTGAAATATTAAAGGCTACTGACACCGCTAGGCATAGCCATATTGTTCCAAGTGCCTTTTTGTCTAGACTATCTCATTTTGTGTTTGTCATACTCATCGGCTTCTTTGTCTTTTCGCTCAATGGTAGGTATAGATCTTTCTAATACAGATAATCTTCCATCTGCATCTTCCATGGCTGGTAGTTTTGGCCGTTAAATTTTTCGACCTTGAACCTACCATATTCAGTTGTTGCTCCTACTCTAACTAGGAACCCTTCTCTCTGGCGATTTTATTAGCCAAATAGACCTTCGGATCTGATACCAGTTGTTAGAAAATTATATATTACAGAGCAATGGAACCATAAAATATTGCAAAAATATAAACACAGAAAACACATAAAACAAGAGAGGCACAAAAATACATGGTTCACCCAATTTGGGCTACATCCACGGAGAAACAACCAATCCTTCCTTTATATTATCCAACAAAATTAAGAGCCACAACCTACAACAAATCCGCTATAATTTCCTCTTCGATCTCACAAAATCTCCTCTCTCTTTTGTCGCTCAGAATACACATATTCATAGGTGCAATACAATTCACTCATATATAGCGAGGGGTTGCCTTCTAGGGAAAAAAATCCTAAATTAAACATAACTTCTACCGTCAAATCATCTGACTAATGAACAGCTCACATTGACTACGAAATTACAATATTTTACAAGCAAAATTTACATCTATTTTTAGCTTCGTGGATGCTGGCCCTGAAACCCCACCAGGGGGACACTCATAAAAATCATCGTCCGCCCCCCTAACAGCGAAAAAACGGGTGGTGTTGCCGCCCCATTACAAACTGGGGTCCAATGCGGCGACACCTTTGAACAAAGAAGCTAATAAGGCTCCACACCCAAAATTATGAATCTTTCAACAACATATTTACCACCGATGAAAGCATCATGGATAGCATGATGTCATATGAGAAACTCTAGGATGATAGTCATCGTCGTTCCTTACCTTAAACATAATTTTTTTAGAATGATTTTCAAGGCTTTTTCTAACCTAAGATTAATAAGGAACTTCAGATTCCCATCTCCATTCATGAGGTTTATTATGAGAAGAGTCTGGAAAATATCAAGGAAACCATTCCCCTCAATATCTCGTTCAAACCCAGAATTGTTGAAAACGTCCACATAGGTGCCTTCTATTCTCCAGATGAGATTAAAATTTATAAGGCCTTGTTTCAATAATTTTGTGATGTGTTTTCTTGGACCTATGAAGAAATGTCATAAATTTATCCAAACATCTGGTGCATCAAATTAAAATGTATCTGGATGCCAAACCTATTTGATAACATCTACATCTGGTCCACCCTAAGGAAGCTACTGTGATTAAAGAAAAAGTCGATAAACTTTTGAGTGCTAGTTTCGTTTAGCCTATTCCTTTAATTGATTGGGTCTTGAGTATAGTTCCCATAATGAAGAAATAGGGTACGATCTGAGTGTGTCAATTATTGGGATATTAACCAAGCTTGTCCCAAAGACAATTACCCAACCCATTTTACCGACCAAATTATTGATGATTATGCTAGAAGTGATATTTTATCGTTTATGGAAGTATTCTCTAGCTAAAATTAGATAAACATACTCCCTTCATACCAACATAAGGCTACGTTCATTTGTCCATGGGGTACGTTTTCTTATCACAAACTTCCATTCAGTCTTAAAAATGCATGAGCAAATTTCCAAAGTGTAATGAGCTACACTTTCACGACATTAAGCATATCGTGCAACTATACCTTGATAATTTTCCTCCCATTCTAAATGTTGTGAAGACCATGTAATGCATTTTAGAGAAATATTCTTACGATGCCAACATTATAACATACGATTAAACCCACAAAAATGTGTCTTTTGTGTTCAATCTAGTCGACTTCTAGGATTCATTGTATCCAAGCAATGGATTTGTATTGATCCCTTGAAAATCCAAGAAATTATTGATTTGCATTCTCCTTCCACTCTTGTTTAGTGACAACGCCTACAAGGGAAGGCTAACTTTCTATGACAATTAGTTTCTAATTATGCAAAATTTACCAAAGAATTTAGTCGTTTATTGAAAAAAAGGGTTCCCTTTCATTGGGATGATACAACTCAAAAGGATTTTGATGCCTTGAAAGATGTATTAGCCCATGCATCATTATTATATCCCCATGATTATCATCGAGACTCTTTCCTATATCTTGCTACAACCGTTACCTCTATCACTATGATATTAGTACAAGAAGATGAATTAGGTGAAGAACACCCTATTTATTACTTGAGTCATAGTTTGACCAATACTAAAGCCAAGTACTCTCATGATGAAAGTTAACTTTGGAAGTTGCATAATTTGTTCAAATATTTCACCACTATATTCGTCTTTGCAAGACTCTTATGGTTTCTGATTGCAACCCTATGACCTACATCTTGTCAGGTCAATTACTAAGGGGAAAATACTTGAATTGGATTGTTATCCTACAAGAGTTTTATTTGGAGTTCATTAAATCAAAGTCTAATAAATATTTAGTCTTTGTCGAATTCATACGCGACCTTCCCACTCCTGAGACAAAATCAACAATTAACGATATTCTCCCTGATGAAACGTTGTTTTTGATTGACTTCTCTGATCCATGGTATGGAGATATCACCATTTATCTCTAGACCCAAACTTTTTGGCATGAAACTACTCATTCCGATCAACGTCGAATTTGATACCAAGCTCGTCATTATATCATATTTGACAATATTCTTTATCGACATGGTGTTAATATAATCTTTCGACAGTGCCTCACTCATGAGGACGACGAGAAAGATTTTAATGATTGTCATGTTGGAGCATGCGGTGGACATATGTCTAGATATGCTACTGCCCATGAATTCTTACGTGTTGGTTACTTTTGGCTGACTATGTTTAGAGATTGTATTCTAGCGGTCCAATGAGTCATGCATGCCAGATCTATAACCGTAAATCTCATGCTACACCTGCTCCATTGCATTTAGTTTTCACTGTTGGACTTGTTGTGAAGTAGCGTATTGACTTCATGACTTGTAACACTCACTTGATTGGGGGGCATGGTTACATAATTATTGCAGTATATTATTTTACTAAATGGGACGACGTGATGCTTACCTATGACAACAATGACAAAATTGTTGAATTATTCATATTTAACCATGTTATTGTGAGATTCGGTGTACCACAAGCTATAGTCACGGATCATGGTAAACATTTTTACAACTACATGATGTTTGATTTGACTACCAAGTTGGTCTTATGATATGATAACTCAACTCCCTACTACCCACAAGAAAATGGCTAGGTAGAAGCCATCAATAAGGTCTTGAAAACAATGCTTCAAAGTATGGTAGGGATTCATTAAATGAATTAGCCTACTATTTTTTTCAGCTTTGTGGGCATATTTTACTTCGATCCGAACTGCGATTAGATTCACACCTTTTCAGCAGGTATATTTTTTGGAAGTTGTTATTCGAATTGAATGTGAAATTTTATCGTTAAGACTTGTCATCGAACTTCTCCCTGCTACCTTCATTGAAGAAGATATTTTTGGCACTTAGATAGTCTAAATGAGACGACACGATGCCACAATGGCCAACGAGGCTCACAAAAAAAGTATCAAAGCACAACTTTACCAAAATGTTAAACCTCGTGCCTTCTCAGAAGGTGATCTGGTTCTTTTGTATTACCAAGAAACTAATAAATTAGGAGTTGAGAAACTCGAACCAATGTGGTATGTTCCACATATAATTAAACATGTACTGGTGAAAGGGGCCTATGAGCTTGTATAATTTGACCTAATTCCCTTGGTGCAACCTCACAATAAGTTGTACCTCAAAAGATACTATGCTTAGAATTTTTCTACATAGTCACTGTGTACACATTATATAGGTTTGCTAGTGTGTTTATAGTGTGTTTTTGAGAGTTTTATATCGCCTCTGCTTATATTGTATTACATTTAATTTGTACATGTCGATGTTTCCTCAACTATATGTTGGTTATGATGATGGCACTATCCATAGTACCCAGAACCTTTCCTTTGTGGCAGGGGAAATCTATGCTCCTAATAATGAGCTAGTGAGTTTGCAAGGAATTTGCATCGGATGCTCAACCAATAATATCATTGAGTATAACATAATTATTGAACTATTGTTTGGTGTCATTTCATGTGGTATTTGTCATTTGGTTGTCAGACTTGATTCACAACTCAAGGTGCTACATTTAAATAATGTTTATTCGGTAACAAGTCCAACTATGTTGCGTATGTTTTTGAGAGTTCAACCTTTAGAGAGACATTTTAACTACATTGACTACCAACATGTCCTAAAATACATTAATAGATGCATTGGATAATTATGTTTTAGACATACATTTTCAACATTTGTAAATACAATCATCATTACATATTGTACAAGATAACATAATAAAGTAGAAAACATCCATAGATTAGATCTGTAAATAATGTTTGAGTTTTACAAAAAAATTGTGTGGGACACATATGGCTCATGGCCTACAATATCTGAATACATTAAAAATTAAAAATGTGGCTCTAAAGCCCTAGGTGACTAATCAGGGTGGTGATCATGTAACACATGACCACACGGGCAAGCTTGTGCAACAATTGGCTAATCTGAGCTAATACCCCCATAGTGTCTATTTGTACAAGAATTGGGATATCATCAACCCCAGTTTCTAAAATAGGGAAGGTTAGGCCCTCTACATGGTGATAAAACTCATATAATGTCTCTGCCAAGTCTCGATCTCCTAACTCCTCCATCTCTGCCCCACCAGCTCAAGCCTATCCAAGTTGTGGTTGTGCTCATGGATGGAGTGGGGAAATGCCCGCTAGCCGCATCGATCCAATATCTGCATGCAAAACCAATAGTTAGTCTCCGACACTCATAAAAAAGAAAAAAAATTGTAAAACTTGGAAACCAAAAATATCCAAAATGACAATGCTTTTTACCTACGTCACCCCATTGCTTTTCCTCAGGTAAAACAATTTCTGAATCTCCACGGAAATCTGCTCCAACATAAGGGTAGTCCTTAATCATGATCAACTGCTCTTGCATCCCTCTGAAGAAAGTGGGAGTGAACCTCATCATAGTCCCTCCTTCATGTCGAGCCATCAAGTCTACCCATTGCCTCATGTGAGGTTCTCCAAGTCCAAAATTTATTTAGCCATCCAACCTTTTCCCTATTGAGTTGTTCTCTCACATTGACCAAAAGGCCTTCACACTAGTTGAAGATTGTCGATGCTAAGCACTCCAAAGCGTATTGCATTTGAGTCTTGGTTGCCATGTGAGGAGCAACGCTACTGGCTAATCTCAATTTTCCCATCCTTGCTAGGTTGAGGACAAGGTTGACAATGGATAGCTATGCAATCTCTCATTGTCTCTCTGCCTCTCCTATAACCAAATCAATAAATGGGAGCCCCTCTACATGAAAGCCTTGTTAGGAAATATATGTGTTCAACATCTACTATGAAAATATGCTTTCCAATCCTAAAATATTTCCCATCTATGTCCCAAGCTCTTACCAAACACTGCAACAACTCTAATTCGACCCTCATGATGGGTCTTTGAGTCATTGTTGCGAACTCTATATAAGTTTCGCCGATATGTTTAAGAGAAATTCCACCCTGAATTTACATCTTCTACAGTACTTTTAGCCTTCTTTCATGTCTGTCGCCCCTAAACGAGCGTTGCATCATCATTCTATCACAAATATTGATACCCATTTTATGTTGTTGATGGGGGATACATTAAGGCCCTTCTGCGACGGGTCACCTCCTGTCGACATTAACACATTATCTGAGAAGTTGAATTAGAAACTCCCTTCAGTGCCTTGGAACTTGCATACCTCAATGGCAAGTTTCCTCACTTTCCGCCACATGTTTTCATCATTAGCCTTCCACCAAAAGATTCTGTGTGGTTTTCGACTTCAGCTCATTCATTCACACCTCATAGGTTACATGTCAAGGAGTACAAAATAGACGTGGGGACCAAATTTGACTGGAACATTATGTCAAACATTTTGCAAGCCAACGCACTCCCCTAGAGAAGCATGTCAAGGAGTACAAAATAGACTTGAGGACCAAGTTTGATTGAAAAATTATGTCAAACATTTGCAGGTCAACCCACTCCTTCCATGAAAAAATTAGCCCGACTTTCATCAGACATGTTGTAGGAAAACTTCCCACCCACATGGTTGTTACTCCCTGAGGGCCTCATGAGCACAAAGGTCACTAGAGCTAATAGGAGTATGCATCTAGACATGTTATACCCCCTTCTATCGAGCCCAACACTTTTAACCTAAAGTTGATGTCCAAAGGTGTGAACCCTTTCACAATATTTACTATTGAAAATCTTTGACACCCATCATTCATGGGCAACCACGCCACCATGGCTCCAACCAAGACCGGAGCTAAAGCACAAGAAGGGGTTAACGGTCATAGCCAATGCTCGACCACATAATTTTGTGACAATCTACAACCTGAAGATCCTCGCACCTCAAGCAACTGAGCCTAGTTCCACCTTCATCCGATGCCATGGATGGAGAAAGATTTGTCCATTGCTGAAAGTCCCCATCTGCTGTGAATTACTGTGTCTTGGCTTGTGGCGACCCCTTCATAGGAATAGTAAAAAGCTAAACCCTAGCTCCTCGCATAGCCTCCATGGTTTTCCTTTTGCTAGAGTAATTAACAGTATAAATAATTAAATTTAAAATAATTTTTTTACCATTATTAAATAACTTAGTATATTATAAATGTTTTGACTTTTCCTTGGATTTTTTTAGATTAATTTGTTTTAAAATTGATAAATTTGTAATCTTATAAATTAATTTGTATATTATAAATCAAATCATTTAAAAGTTGTCTAGATGCTAAATTCATTTAATATTTAAAAACATATTTTAAATAATAAAAATATATCATTTATGCATACAATCACGGGACATAAATACAAATATTGTCAAACTATTATATGTTTTGGAGTTTTTGATTAGATAATTTTTTGGGTCAAATCTTGATTTTGCTATTTAAACTAAGCTTTTAAATACATATATAAATTCAGTACACTAAAGAATCTCTTAAATACAGTGAAAACTTTACAACTCAAACTTATTCCAACAAATCCTTATCAAATTATAAGCAAATTAAACCAAAAATATATATCCTAAACGCACCACAAATAAAATAACACGATGTGGCCAACCCAATCGCATATGTAAACATGCGAAGGAATGTGCTAAAACGACGTATCTATGGGATCCACTTCACAACGTAACACTCCACTTGTTTGTTGCTTTGCAGTCAGAATTTGTTTGTGATTGCTCGGACACTTAAAAGTGGTTGGAATCCGGGTAAAAAAATTTCAAAAAATCTTGTAAAAGCAGTGTCTGTATCTGAATCGTGTTTTTATGGTGGAAATGGATTCAGCACCATCAAAAACGTCTAAAAAACCTAAAATTTTGAATTTTAACAACTATAACTTGGATTTACAAAAATCCTTGCCGAATTTTTTCTAAATATAACTTGAGTTTCCATAACTTTTCATGTAACTCCTCCCCTCGTTAAACTAAGAATTTGTTAAAGATGCGCGAAGAGCGAAACAAAGAAGTGTAAATGGAGCACTTAGATTCTAGAAAATCCTTACGCATACGCAATTCTATTTATTTTTTTATTTTTATTTTTTTTAATTAGAAATTTCCAAATCATGGGAGTATACGTTGCAAAATTAACACATCACATGGGAGTATACGTTGCCAAATTAACACCTCACGTGTGGGGGGAAACTTTCTCAAATGAAAAAACACGTTATGGAGATTTACATACCATAGAATCAAAATTTTGATAGCGTGTTATATTTAATATTTAATTTTTTTTAAAGTTTGTGTTAATTTTCAGTCGTTTTTAAAAATTACATAAACAATTTATTTTAAAAAGCATTTTTAATTTAATATATTGATTTAAAATTTAATTTTGTAAGTCGATAATTTAATAATTGAAAATTGGTAAATATGTATCTATATATATATATATTTATTTTTCAATTTTAAATTTTAAATTATTTATATTAACTATCAAATAAAAATTTTTTTTCTTATTTAAGGTAATTTGGTTTATAGATAAAATAGTGATTTTTTATTAACTAAAAGATTAAGAATTATCATAGAATTTTTTACAAAATTTCAATAGAATTGGTACTAGTTTGTACATAGATTTCCAGGTTCCAATATATTTATATTTCTAATTTTTCTTTTTTACATGCTTTTACCACAATTACAAAAAAGTGATAGTTTTCATAGTTTTTAAATAAAAGACCTTGTATAAACACAAAACTACATAACATATGACAAACATTAAATTGAATTGGACTTCTGGACTTCCTCACATTCTCCTTTTTCCTGCCCACTCGGGCCTGCACTTGCATCTCCTTCTCCTGCACTTGCATCTCCTTCTCCTTTTTGAGACTGCAACTGTATGATGACCTCTTCGGACAACCCTATTATGATTTTTTGCACTCTCTAATTGGAGGTTAGAAGATCAGTGTCCATTTTCACAATCCTTCTTTCTAGTGTGACGTCGACACTTTCAAACTTGGCATTTATATGCTTAACATTCGATGCCCAATCTTTCTCTAGGAGCTCTACACAATGTATGAGGAGATCTATCCTACCAATAAGTAGCTTGAGCAGCAACTCAACAACTCAATGACCATTTTCCACCGGGCTAAGTCTTCTACCGAGGACTTCTCAACCTGTGTTTTTCGAGACTCCGTCACTATATTTTCCCACCATATAATGTGTTTAGACCAACGCTCTCCGCTTATTTTCCACCGGGCTAAGTCTTCTACCGAGGGCTTCTCAACCTGCGTTTTTCGAGACTCCATCACTATATTTTCCCACCATATAATGTGTTTAGACCAATGCTCTCCACTTACTAGATAATCCGAAAGGGGCTACATCCATTTATAGGCCATGTTTTCCTTCTCCTTCACCATCTTTGTGTGTTTAGACCCACTCTATCCACTTACTGCATAATCCAAAGGGCGCTACATCCATTTATAAGCAGTGTTTTCCTTCTCCTCCACCATCTTTGTTCATGCCATGATCCCCTGCAAATCTTTGATATGAAGGCCCATTAAATAGTTTTGTTGTCTGATGGATCTTCCAAACCACTCCTGCAAGGAATTCCCCCTGATTGAGATGTTGGACATCTTTTCACCATTAAATTATAACAATGTGGAGATAGTGAGTCATGACACTCCAAAAAAAATAAAAACACTTTATTTTAAAATATTAGAGCCATTTGAAAACTTATCATATGAAAAGATAAGATATGTAAAATAATACCAACAACACTTGGCATATATTGAACATATGCATTGGTTCATGTATATGTATTATATTAAAAAAATATATTATTAACAAAAAAATATTTATTATGTAATTGTAGATAAACAATTAAAAGTTAATTAAAAAAAATATGAATGATTTTTTTATTTAATATTGAAAAAATTATTTAAAAAAAAAATATTTTGAAAAAATATTCATATAAATTAATAGTTGGCAAATGCAAATAGGTATTGATTCATAATAAAAGTTGAAAATTTTACTTGCACTTTATTATGGATATTCTTAATGTGTAAATAGGCTTTGTTACAATCATGTACTAATACTATAGATTATCAATACACGTCTAAAAAGCCATAATTGACTCATATGTCACTTGTTCATATGGGAATTTTTTTAATTAATCATTCTAAGTTAAAGAGAAAAATAAGTATAATTACTTTGGAAATAAACTTCAACTTTTAATTTGTATACATTATAATTAATATTCTAGAATATTTTGTGAAAATTAAATACCTATGATTAAATAGATATAGTTAACTGATAATTAAATCAAAATCTTAAAATTTTTATTCTACATTGAAAAAATTACACCTTAATAAATTTAATTTATAAAAAAATAATATATTTCAAAAAAAAATAAATAACCATCCAAAAAAAAAAATAATCACTTAGTTAATCAGGTAATTTTCCCACTCATGTTGCGAATGGGTGAGATCATGTCCACAATGTTCAGTTCATACCACAATCATATTTCAGTTAACGTAAACATTATCAACAACCCTTTCACCGATTGATACTGGCTGGCCGGTACGAAGCACTGGTTAAACAAAACTTGAAATGGCGTGGCTTATATTGCATTGTGCACGAACTCATTTAAATCCGAAAGTTCTGATAAGTATTAGTGTCATTATGAAAGAAAGTTCAGTTGGTACATGTAGGCGAATGAGTCAATTGCAGAAAAAGAATTGTATGGCTTACAATTGCAGCCATGATTGTGCCCTCACTGACAATCCTGAATCGCACCCTCTACCAAATCCAATATCCTTTCCTACCTCATTCTCTGCTTCATCATCTTTACTTAAATGGCTATCATTATCGTACAATAACAGCCCTTGTTTCGGGTGGTTGCCCACCAACGAAGATAGGAAGGAAAGAGGCCTGTGGGTTTGGGCATGGGAAGTTCCAGGAGAATCCACTGCATTACCATCCAAATTATTGAGGCTGCCAGCATCAGAATCATCATCAGCAAGGGCAGGCAAGTTTAGGTCCAATAGTTCCACTCTAGCAGGCGGCTGCTGCAGGATAGGGGTCTCTTTGTTGCCACAACTAGTAGTGATACTATCTGAAGCTCCTGTACCCCAATGGCATCTCTTGTGACCACCCAAAGCCTGACCCGAAGCAAAACCCCTGTTACAGATTGAGCATTCATGGATCCTTGTAGTCTTCTTACCTGAAATAACGGCAGTCTCAATTGTCCTCGTTCCATCTCTGGCATTGGCACCAGATTCCTTAGTTCTCTCCTTTGCAGGAGGCTTGTGGAAATTGCGAGGCAGTTGAGAGCCTGATCCAGTACTGAGCTCATCAGTTATGTCGTCTTCTAGGCTCTCATTCTCATCCTCTATCTGTGTAAAACCGCCCTTGAACTTAACGTGGCTAGTGCTGTGGCCTCCCAGAGCCTGATACGAATGAAAAACCTTGTTGCAGGTAGTGCACATGTACTTGCCCTTCTTAGCCTCATCATCATCATAAAGGCTGGCATCTTCATTAGTTTTCTTAAATTTGACCTTCTTGCTCATGGATTTCGGAAGCTGGGAACCAATATTGGGAAGCTTGAGGGAACCTGCTTCAGGATCTGCAGCTTCAACTTGAAATTGTGGGTTTTGGGCAGTGTTTACTCCACTTGCAAGCTTTACAAGGCACAGGGCCAAGTCCTCTTCTTCATTATTGGTTACTGAAACAAATTGTTCATGCGGATTAAATTGGGGTGCATACCTGGATCTTTTAAGTCTGTTTTCTTTCGCCCACTTATCAAACCTGCTTAAATTCCCACTTGGGTGATCAATCTGAATCTGAATCTCAGAATTACTGTCTCCTCTTTTTTCTTTTTCGTCTTGGGTCTCGTGTTTATGTGATTCTTCAAGACGGGCATCAACAAGCCTATCTTGATACGTTTTACAGCAGCAGTTCATGTGAGGAAACAGGCCTTTCCAGGAACGGAAATCCTTCCCGCACAGAAACGAATCATCCCAATATGCAAACTGGCAAGTACGCTTGGGATTCCTTTGCAGAGAAAAAATTAGTTTTTCCCTGTTACTATCCAATCCCTCTTCATCATCTTTCTCCTCCATTGACTGGTCATCCGAAACTCTGGGCCTCTTGCTCTTCCGAAATTCAGATTCAATGAATATGTCTGCAGGTTTGCAGGCGGGGATGTGGGCTCTCATGTGACCGCCAAGAGCTCTTCCCGAAATGAATCCCTTGCTGCAAATCTTGCAAAGGTATCTCGAACTCTCAACAGGGTGCTCCCTTTCTTGACTCTGTAACAGCTCCATGGCTTGGGAGGTGGGATACAATATATCCACTGCGGTCATGCTGTAATCTCTACTCCCCCTTCAATGCTAAGCTTCCTTTGTTTCCACAAAGTATAAATCAATAATCCAGTAGACTGATAATGCAATCTCTACTCCAACTTCAATACTAACCTTCCTTTTTCCACAGACAGATAGAGTATAATTCAATAAACCAGTGGACTGATAGTGCAAGAAATTAACAGAAGCAATGCCTAATCGAGAACGGACTCCAACTATATATCGAAGAAATTGCGTAGGAAACAGGCTTCGGAATTGAATGCGAATGGTTTGAGCGATGAAATTGGTGTGGATAACTTGCATATAAAGGAATGGCAAGCAACGAAGGAAGGTAAAGTGAAAGATCATGGAAATGGGCAGTGAAGGAGTGTGGAAGTCTTCTTGCTTCTTCCCTTCGCTCGCCTGTTGCCTGCGAGTCTCCTTCCGCGCACTGCCTTCACCGATTTTAAAATGTCATGATTGGTTTTACGGATTGCCACGAACTTGTTAAATTGTTGTAACATACTTGGTACGATTCTTTGGAATTTTAACCAAAAAATATCTTTCCCCGAGATGATGCTCGCCCTCAACTCCCACCTGCCCTGTGGATTAAAGTAGATTCTGACGGGGTATGATGTGTTCGTCATCGATTTGCCAGGCTTACTTTTCAATATTAAATATCATAAAAATTATGTGATATATTTTTTTAAATAGAATTTTATATATTTTGTGTTCCGACCGACGGGGTATACCGTATGTAGTACGTCATAAAGCAACCCAGAACGGTTGACTTAAGAATGATACTCAAATAAGACAAGGAAATATTGAATCAGTAATTTCACATCTAATTTTTTTTAATAATATATTTAGTCATTATTTATTTAAAATTGGTAAGCATCGAAAAATAAAATTTATATTTAAAATCAAAATTATATATTAAAATTAAAATCAAAATAAAAAAACTTACCATCAATGTAATCGTTTAAAAGTTTAAAAAACTAATCTATAATAAGACAGCTATTATATCTCATAGTAAACACTCGCCAAAAGTAATCCAACATTTTACATTTTTTTCTTTTACGCTGATAACTGATCCGATATATTTTGGCACAAGCTATTCTACAACAGTTGGTTGTGTACTAGGTACATTTACACATCCTCCCCTCATCCATCATAAATAAAATCAAAAGCATCATGGTGCATTTTATCTAGTAGATCGGGAAGCAATACAAAAATTTCATCTCACAAAATGGGAAAATATCACTATTCCTGAGGAACAAGGAGGATGGGGAATTTTACATATAAAATTTTTTGGATGGGCCTTCATTATAAAATCCTTATGGAGAGTACTTTTTAAGGAACGAATCTCGAGGGACATCATCTCCTCAAAATACCTGCGCAAAAAAAGGGATGAGGATTAGATCACGTCAGGACATCTTGGCATAAAATCTAGGTCATACATTTGGAGATGCTTTCAAAAAGTTAAGGATCTGTTTTTGCAGAGATTTTGCTGGTCTTTTGGTAGGGGAAGCATATCATTATAGGTATGGTTAACATTCACGGAGTGGGTGATTCACGGAGTGGGTGTTGCACATACTTTAAATGATGGCCTTTTGCGATGTCTTCATTCTCGTCATTTTTTCCTATTAGAACAAGCCATTTTTGGTTGGCATGGGAGCTTCTAGCTTCGAAACAAGCAAGGGAGATGGGTTTAGAAAGGAACAAATGATGTGGAATGGGAGGGCTACATACAATGTCGTCTTAGTACCGTGGGATTATGCAAAATTAAGGGGGGCCATATTAAGTGGGCCAACAAGATGCGATCTAACATGGCGAAGGTGGTTGACACTTACAAGTATTTAATTTACTTTTTAAGAGCACTTAACTATCTTTGTTGGTCTCTAAGATCTGGAAACTTAATGTTCCTATAAAAAATATTCTTTTTGTTTGGTTGGTTTAGAGGAACAAAACCCTTACTTGGGAGAATTTATGTAAGAGGGGTTTTAATGGGCCAGGGAAAAGCCCACTGTGCAGGGTCTACATTGAAACTAATGTCCATCTATTTTTGAAGTTCCCTATTGCTATCATGGTTTGGGATGGTATTTTTTCTTCATTGAATTTGTCTTGCATCAGATTTGGACACATTAAAGAATGCATCCAATGGTGGTTGGAGCATGGTCGTGAATTTATTGTTGTTCCACATTATGTATTTTGGGAAATTTGGAGTGCCAGGAATGGACACAATTTTTAGGGACTTTAGTTTTCAACTCACTCAATCACATATATAAAAAAAAAATCAGGGTTGGAGAATATCAAGACTCCCGATTGGCTTATTCGGGATTGTTTGCACAGGTTTTGTCCTCACCCCTTTCTCTATCAGGCTGGGCATTTCAATGGTGCTGCACAAAGGAACCAATGTGGTTGTGGAGTTTGGCTTCGTGTGGACCAAATCTGTCACTATAAGTTACACTTGAATGGTGGCCCAGGCACAAACACAAGGGCATAAGTTCTGGTACTCTGGGGACTTCTTTGCTTTTCCATATGACTATCCATCGAATCCTTGAATGTATATGGGGACTCACAAGGGCTAATTGAGGGGATGTTGACTGATTCAAATTTCTCTCCTCCCCATCTCTCTGCATGGATGTCACAGATAAATCTCCTCAGGAGGTCATTTACTTCAATCACCTTCCAACATATTTACCAGGAGACAAATAGGACAACAATTCTTTGTCAAAGAAAGGGCTCCTGGCAAACATAGGATATATGCATTATACACATTTGGAATTTGATAACATTAGTGAGGAGGTATCTATTCCCCCTTAACTTTTTTATTATTATCTTCCTTCTTATATGTTGAATTGTGATCATATATGCTAATCATTGCATTGTGTTTTTTGCCTTTGTTTGAAATTGTACTAAAGCATTGAATGGGCTACTTAATCTTATATTTGTATATCTCTCACTTCTTTAAAAGAACAATTGCTAACTCTGTGTACAAAATACTATTTTGAATAAAATAAATTGATACATTATATAAACTAACATTTTTTCCATAAAATAAAAATAAAAATAAAAAACATTTTAATTTTTTAAATATTTTTAAATTACCAAAACTTATTAACACTATCTTGTAGTTTAAAACCAAAATTATTATAATTTAAAACCAAAATTATTGAAATCAGATTTTTCAGACATTAAGATACTCACAAAATTACTAAATGCCCAAAGGAATAAAAAGTATATAATATGATAATATACTAATTATTATTCAGTCGCTGCTTAATATTTACGTACTCTACGTACTTACACCGCATCTACAGTGCTCATGCAAATTCCATATTAAAGAGTAATCATCATAAACTGATGATACAAAACCCACTTTGAAGTTCACTTAAGATTTTACTTTACCGTAATTAATTTGGATTGTATTTTCACATATTTGTCTTTAAACAGAATTTCTTTTCAATACATTTTTCCGCGTAAATTTGATAGGAAGTTTCCCAAAGAATTTTGATCACGGAATTTTGATAGGAGGCTTCTCAAAGAATTTTGACCATGGACTACATATATTTTTATCTTAAGTTTCGTAAAAGCTTTGTAGAAAACATTTTGACCTTAACAATTTGTATTTTTATCTTAAGCTAAGTTTAGTTAAAACTTTGTAGAAAGCATTTTGGAGAAAATTTTACGTGTGGATAATTATTTTTTTAAATATTTAGATAACAGTAAATCATATTTATTTATCTTATATAAATAAAAATTTTTTTTTTTTAAATTAATAAATAATTATTTATTTTTAATTTTAATAAAAAAATATTTTTTAATTAATATAAAATTTAAATTTAAATATATCTTTTATATATATAAAACAATTTATTATTAAAAAAGTTAATAATTTTTTACTATATTAACAATAAACACACAAAATTGAATTCATCTATTTATTAAATAAATAATACCACTAATTTTATCTAAATATTTATTCTTATATTCAATAGATTTTAATAATAATATAATAATAAACTTCCTTACTTTTTTTAAAATATAACACAAAACTATTTGAAACTTGGGTTTCTATATGGAAAACTCCACTTAGATATGCAATTTTTTAGTTCTCTTGATTTGAAAATAATTTTTCCATAACTATTTCTTAAATATATTTATTTTAATATGTAAATAAATATAAATTTTATTATATAAATGATCTTAAATTAATTTATATATATATAAATTAATATATAATTATATATATATATATAAAATTTTAAAAGCTTTTAAATAAGATAAAATCCAAAACTTTTACTAAATATCTTCACTTAAAAGATTATAAATACTTTTTCATTAAGATGTGTTAACTTCATTTCCATGATATCTTGTCTATTTCTAAAAGTTTAGTTCATGCCATTTTGATTACTTATTTTTAATACTTAAAATATTACATTCATGTTGTTGTGGGATCTTGAGGGATTTGGTTTCCCTTTATATCAAGATTTATTTTGAAATGAGAAGTAATTTTGAAATTATGTTCTTTATCTAATATCACATTGTTAGTTCATTGATTTGGAAAGTTTCAGTTAAAACATGTCTATTCTAAATATGAATTAGCTTAATAATTTAACTTACATATAAGCTAAACTCACCTATAGAAGATGTTTAAAACTTAAACTAAAACATATTAAGGTCCATATATGACTTATATCTAATTCATATACCTTAAACATGTTGTATACATATAAGTTAAACACCTCAAGAGAAACATTTATTTATAAATCAATGATTAGTATATTAATGTTTACATGGTTAAAACCCTAAAACAGGAAAATAATTTATAGTATCATCTAACACAATCACTTGAGGCAATTGATTAATGCAAAAATACTACTTTAAATAAGCAGTTTTCAGAATTGATGATTGAAAAATGACCCTCCACACTCTTTAAATAAAGATCATGGCTCAATTGGGTGCTAAACCACAAATAATGTGTCATTAATATCAAATAGATGTTTGAACCATAGGAACAATCATGTGTAGGACATGATTGTGGTTGTCAATTTTCTTAAGTACAAAAACATAATAAAGAAAAACTTGAAATGTGTTTTAAATGGGCTAACATTGCATTACACCATGTTTATGTTAACTCACTCTCATCATTGAAGTATCATAATATCCTACCTTAAGAACAACTTGGGATAGGATTGAAGGTTTTGCAAAGTGACAAAAGTAGAAGAGACAAGGCATCAGAGCCTAACCCCACTTAATGAAAACTTCTTGAACTCATAAATAAATCAAACATTTAAGAACTTTGATTCTATCAGGTGTTTTGTCTTAATGTTAGCAACTTGATTGAATATGTATCGAAATAAATCACCTGAAGGTTGCATTCTTAAAGAACTTACAACTAAAGTGCATGCGTAACTCAATGTGTTTCCCATGCTCTTGTTGAATAGGTTCAATGTTGTTGCTGGAACCAAAACTATAAAAGGATATATTTGAACTAAATAACTTATTGACTAGAATAAAAAACTACACAAGACTAATTATATAGAAGAAAGAGAAATGGAATTTTGTTTCTTGCAAGTCAAAGTAAGAGATTTGGAGAAAATTTGAATACGTAACTAGAAAGAGATTTCTAATGATCAAGATCATCATCCCAGCAAGAATTTATAAATCCAATTGATTGAAGAGTTTCCTTTGAACTATTTTGTATACCAAACTAAATTGTGCCCCATTCTCAAAAAGAAGTATCATTGTTGTTGTCTTCCAATAGTTTCTACAAGGTTCTTTGTGTACTAGACAACAACACCAACATTAAGGAATATGTTAGAGAAAGTATGATTTAGATACAAAATGCTATTAAGTAACTATCAACACAAAATTACATCCACTTTAGGTGAGGTTCAAGTGACATAAAGGTTAACACTAAACTAAAATGGATATGGGGTTGGTTTAGAATTGTTGATGTAAAAGAAATGATTAAGGTCACATGCATACTAGTGGCAAGAGTGTCAAAGAGGATATTTCTTATCTCAAATCCAAAGTTTTGTTAACTTATAACTATTTTCAAGCCTATGGTAAACTTTATAGCCTCCATTTATCTTTTTTCTTGGTGCTATAATTCCATTTGAGTTTATATTGGATTTCAATTCCCAAATATTTGTACGGAGAAACTTCCTCTAAAGATTTTTTTTCACAAATGAAAGTATCATAGGCGATATTTTTTGTATTTAATTATCATTACTTTATTTTTGTCTATATTTATAGTTATATCCATCTCACAATAGAACTCTTAGAGGATTATGAGTTTCTTGCCAAGATTGTAATGGTTCCTTGCCAAAAGAACAATATCATCAGCATAAATGAGAAGAGTTATGACCATACTAGTGAGCGTGAACCCAACACAACATGAATCTTCAAAACATTGTTCTAGCTTATCAATGTATATGCCAAAAATGGCAGGGGATAAGGTATACCCTTGCTTAACTTCAATATTGCATTTAATTTATTTCTATCAACCCTTAGTGGACCTAAGCTTGGAAATAAATTTCTCATACAATCTTGTCACCCTCAAATAACCATGAACCATTATCTCTTCTAGCATCTTCCATAGGTTTTTATTCTAAGAGTGGTGTCAAAATCTTTTCTAAAGTCAACAAAAAAACATAAGAGATTCATTTTGTTATTATGGTACTCCTCTATAATTATCCTAAGATTAAAAAGATGATCCATAGTTGAATGATATCTCCTAAACCTAGTTTGGCCTTATCTCTTTTACCATGACTTTCTAGCCAATGGTTAATCTTCTTTTACAAAATAGGCTTGTATGGCTTAGATAAAATGATTTGAATGGGAAAATTAGTTTTGTTGTGCTAAATTCCTTTTCAAAATATGTAAAAGTACTTAAGGATTCATGAGGATAAATTCCAAGTTTAAACTTGAGTTTTTGAGTGTTTTTATGTAAATTTTATGTACAAATTAACATAAACAAATGATTAAACAACAACATATAACAAACATGAACATCACCAAAACAATATCGCAATAGCACATGATGAAGGAGTTCACCCCGCTTGGGCTAAGACTCCTTGGTCTAGCTTCTAATGGCTTGGCCCTCTCTATTATGACCAAAAGTGTGAATACATCAGTTTACAATGCTCAAAAAGCTATGAAACCTATTTCGATGGCTCCAGAATGCCCAAAAATGCTTGTCTAGCCTCTTTTTGCTCCTGATTTGGTTAAAAACTAAAGAAGTTATGGTTTCCCCAAATCTTTCTGTTATTCCCTCTATAAACTCCCCAAATTTTGGCACCACCCTACAAATTCTCCCCAAATTGTGCTCACGGAGCACCAATTTCGTCGAATTCCAAGTGAAATTGTCAGATGCTTTAAATAGCCTCTAACGTCTAATTTCTGCAAATTATGGGCCACATGGGGGCCACGTGCCCAGTACTAAGGCCAACGGCCCACCCCCGCCGGCCGAGCCCCTGCTCCGTTCCGCTGGTGGTCATGCTGGGTGGCGTGTCCAAGGGATGACCCCTATGGACTCGCCCTTTCCCTGAAATGGCGCAGACTTCAAACTTAAATAAATGTTGAAACCTTTGTATGTTAAGAACTATCATGTTGGTCTGGCTTTTTGCTTGGTGGTCACGAGTTTGACCCCTGCCATTGCTGCTCAGACTCTTAACCAAAATTTTGGTGGCCATCAAGCTGCCATGTGGTGGCCCCTATTTGGACCACGTGGCAGCTCATGGTTGGCCACCTTTCGACCAATCAAATTCCGCCAAATGCACCTAATGAGATCATGCCACTTGGAACTACATGATTTGCCAAAGGGGCATTGATTGGTCAACCCTACAACATCATCCTACAAAGTCAGCACCACGTCAGAAGTACAGATTGCTGACTGGGCTGTCACATTTTGCCAAAATTTGCATGTTTGGGAAAACGAACATAAGATGATTCCGGGAGCATACAGAGTTTGTTTCATGCGAAACGAGTTGCCTTGAATTTAGGATGATGAGCAATACGTGGTCATTCAAGTTCCACATCAATTCAACAACTTTGAATTTTGAGCTATTTTTTGAGCACCAGATCATTCCTCCCCACTAGAAGCCTTTTGGACCCCAAAAGATCACTTTTAGTTGTCCAACAGGTGAGGGTATAGTTCCCTCAACTTTCCAATATTGATCCATTTGGATTTCAAGGATTTGTTCCTTTGAGCCCCACTCGAAGGTAGTCCACACTCCCTTGTTTTGAAGACCTTGTTCTTCTGTCAAGAATGGTGTCTTGTTGTAGTTCATCAAGGTATTCAAGAGAAAAATCCTCAATGGAAGGAATTTGGGCATTTTCTCCTTGATCTTCAATCAAAGGAGGCTCATACAACCTTAAGTTATCAACATTAATAACAACATAAATTTTCATATATGAAGGAAAATCCAACCTGAAGGCATTGTCACCAATCTTTTCCAGAATTCTGAATGGACCATCTCTAATTGGTTTCAGCTTTTTTCCTTCTCCTTGGAGCCTTTCTTTGCTAATGTGAAGCCAAACTTCATCACCGACTTGGAACTTGTGATCTACACCATGCTTGTCATGCCTTGCTTTGTAATCTCCTTGGCTCTTTTCCAATTGTTCTTGAACTCTTTGGTGTACCAATTGGATTTGTTCAATGAACCTTCTTGCTTTGTCTATGTCACTACGACCATCAATAGCAACATCCTTTCCAAAAATGAAATCCAAAGGAGACAGGAAAGTATCCTAAGCATGCTTCAAACGATGATGTTTGAGTTGAAGAGTGCTTGGCTCAGTTGTAAGCATGCTGAATGTAGTGAAAATTTTCATCCCATAATTTAGGATGCTTGCTGTAATACCCACGAAGAAGATGTATAATTGTCCTGCTCACCACCTCTGTTTGACCATCTGTTTGTGGATGAAATGTTGCACTCATTTTCAATTTGGTGTTCATGAATCCCCACAAGATTGATGATATACATAGGTGGTGACATCGCTATCATACAAGGAAAATTCCCTCATGCAGGAGTGGCTCCACGAGATGTTCCGCTATAGGAACTCTCAGTAAAAAAAGGACTCCTATCAATATGACATAATTTCACATATGACAATAATGAGCATCCCGTCAACATGGCATCAAAGGGATCTCAATCTAGACACACATGGCGACAACATGAGTATCCCATCAACATGACAACAAAGGGATCTTAAACAAAATATGACGAATCATGACAACAAGTACATCCCATAGATGATTCCGCGTCACATCAAGCAGGAATCATGAAACAAGTAAGAAAACAAGATCCCACATCAAACAACAAACATGGATTTATGCAACACAATGCATCTCATAGCAAAAAGAAGTACATGAACACACTGCATATACCTCACACCCTGGGGTCATATGCAGAAAAGGATGTCAAACTGCTGAAGCTGGTCGTACCATCAATCTCGTGGCATTGAATCTCATGGAAATGGTTGTTCACACATGAATGCTGACACTTGCACTCGACTTTGAAAAGCGACTGAAAAATGAAATGATAAAATGGAAAATCTGAATGCACCATTAGATTTGTGGCGTCAAGTAGTGTAAAATTAACTATCAAATTTCTATATTCTGACAAAGTGAGAATCTAGGGCTACATGAATCTTTTAGATTCCCCTTGATTCCTCAAAGATTCCCTCCTCCGGGTCATCTGAAGATATTCTGATCAGATCAAAATTCTGACTATGCCATCAAGTTCATGTCACTGAGAAGTGTAGGATAGACATAAAGTTTGTCCAACTTGGACACTGGCAAAATTTCGCCCTCTTGAGAATTTGGCTTAAACATGGTTCTGCTTACCCTTTTTTAGGATCATGGTTCCGCCTGCAAATTAATAAATTAAAAAAATACATCTTGATCTACGTGTGTGCTCCTCCTCTCCTCCATGTTGGGCACACTAAGAAAAAGAAGGGTTTATATAAATTTCGGGCGGACTTTTCAAAGAGGCCCCACTAGCCCATTGGTAAAAGATGGCAATTTGTTAAGGGGACATTGGGGGATCAAATCCTGACTCCCAAAAAAATCCGTGTGTACAAGCCTTTTATAAGGCGTGGTTTGTTTTTTTTAAATGGTATGTGTTATTTAAGTTTGGTTTTGTGGTACTAATTGGGTGTTTTTTGGTTTTGGTGTATGCCATACAAGGTCGCCCGGTGGTGGCCGACACATGTGGGTCGGGCGGGTTCAATCCCTGCCAGCTCCACATTTAATGTGGCAACATTAATAGACGGGTAGTTTGGGTGTGGGTCGGTCCAGCAGAGGTGGCACGCCCACCCCTTTACATAGACTTTGTTATAACGTAAAGTTTGTGGGTTGGGGGTCCGGCGGGGTCATGGCCGCCGACCCATGTTTAAATATTTAAAATTTGTTATGTAGTGTATGGTGGCGATTGGGGCTGATGGGGGTCATGGCTTGTTGGCCCCCATTAAAAAACTTTGATTTTATATTATGTGTTGGTTGTTGGGGGGTGGCGGGGTTAGTGGCCTGCCACCCCATAATATATATTTTTATTTATATAAAATCATACACATTTTTTTCGAATTTGTCTAATATAGAGGATATTAGACAAATTAACAATCCAAAAAATTCGCCCACTTTCGGGAGCTAGGTTCCATGTCCAAGACTCGATCAATTTGTAGGACACTTAAACCTAGCCCACAACCCAACTTTGACCAAAAATATCACTGGTTCGTTCTCCCTCATACGAGCTCGAATTGGCGAACCATTTGCATCGTTGCGATTAGGACAATAAGATCTCTGCTCTAGTCCTAGTTTGAAAGCATTCTGATCACTTTAATTTTTGAGCTTCCATAAGCCCTCTTTGTCCTGTGTGTGTCCCTAGAGCCACCTGGATCAATCCTCCCCACTAAGGAGCTTTAGGTCCTCCAAAAGCATGAAAACTAATCTGCAACTTCTCTATACCTTATCTACATCACAAGCATCCTAAAAAGGTATCTCTTCCATCTCCTTCACCTTTGTTCTTAAGAGCCTTAAGCGATGAGCTGACACCAACAACCTATGCAACTTGTAGGACACTGTTTTGCAAATTACATGCTTGTCTTACATGACCAACTAATGACCCAAGCATCTCATACTTGCCACAAGTTTATAACACATACTCGGTGGTCAAGTTTACATCAAGATGGACACAATACCCCAACTACGAAAACAAGGCCAACATATCATTGTTGCTCCAACAAGTGATGGAAAACACATCATCGCTGCAACAAATGATTTACAAAGATAAGGCTAAACACTATTTTTCTTTTACAAGTGATGGAAACACAACATCACTTTCACAGTTTATCATGCAACTCAAAATAAGACCAGACATTATTGTTTCTTAACAAGTGATGGAAAACACATCATCACTTTTTACATTTTAAAATGCAACAAATGATTTACAAAAGCATGATCATGACAAGCTAACATATCTAGAAGCCATTTTTCACTTATCAAGGTGAATGGGTCACCTCCTTATGGTGGTTTTGCTTGTCGAACAACAATTTCATCTAGTTCATGCACCGACACTTTGTCTTTAAGGCGCTGCTCTGGATGGAGCCTCCAACAAGTGGCTCTTTGATGGCCACCTCTGTTGCAACGACTGCAATACATCTTCTTCCTCTAGATCTGCTTAACATGTTTATTTACATTCTATTGAGAGGTTCTTTCATGCCTCCTTTTGTGTGCTGCTATTCTTTTCCAACACTTAGGAAATGTATGGTTATGTAATCCACAAAAGGTACATGTTTTTCGATTCCATGATTCACGTTTATATTTAACAACATGATTATAATCGAAATGAACATTCGAATGTCGAGACTAGTTATACCTTTCCTTGCTGTTGTTGGTGTCATTATGGTGATGAGAGCTTGCCTCAGTTCTTTCCCTGCAATGGGCACTGCCATGGGATGATGGGGATGCTTTCCCATCATTCTCTTTCCTCGATGATTTCGACAATGTATCAGAAGAATCTGACACCTTCGATCATTCTCCTTTGGTGTATCCCAAGCATGCAAATTGAGGTCTCTTCACAACCTCTAATGGTTGAGTCATGCCTTGGTTATTAACACCAAGTTCTTTTCCCTCCTTGTACCTAATCCTGGTAAGGAGCCTCATGTTTGTC
Organism: Pinus taeda; assembly: GCA_000404065.3. Taxonomy (NCBI): domain Eukaryota; kingdom Viridiplantae; phylum Streptophyta; class Pinopsida; order Pinales; family Pinaceae; genus Pinus; species Pinus taeda. Next base: position 79,280 of record APFE031222810.1, read on the forward strand.
CCTGTAATTGGTATCTCTACATCTCCAACAGAAATCATACTACATGAAGATGAAACTGAAAGGAAATCAACATATTTTACCTTCCCTGTTGTGTTGGAAAGAACTGATGAGGGCTTCTCAACATCTATTGTTGGTGGTTCGCTTGCTGTCTTGGCGGATTCCCCAACTCCCTGCCTGACATAACCAAGTCCTGCTTGACGAGGTAATTCTTCTACTTTGATGGGGTTGACAATGCCTTGGCCATTAATGTCTAAGCCTTTTCCTTCATACCCAATTTTCTTCAATAGTTTGGAACCAATTGCTGTGGTATGATTTTCAAAAACAGTGAAATCATCATCAGGAAACATACATGAATTCAGAGAACTACTTTTTACCTCAAACGGGTCATGCTGAAGCTTTTCCAAGGCCTCGTGCTTAGCTTGCAGTTTTTCTTGCAAACTCTACTTTTCCTCTTTCTCTTCATGTAGAAGCTCTTCAATTTAGCGTTCTATATTTGAAGATTCTGTTTGTAGTGCTTCGGTTCTTCTAGGGCCTCTTCCGTGGCTCGCAACTGAAGCTGCAATTGATCCTTTTATTCTGTCTCTTTTTGTAGAGCTTCATACATTATTTCCACCCTTTGGGAAATTTTGAGCATGGTATCGTACATCGCTTTTTCATCCTCTGTCACTGCACATTCTATTGTTCAAGCTTGCAATTCACATCCACACAAAGACCGCTCTCATAACAAACTTGATCTGAGTTGACTCAACTCCCGATTTAACCAAGATCTTTTGCTTTCGTGATGTGATTATAATTGCATCTAAAATAGCATAAAAGAATAGATATGCATGTTGTAAAGAAAAGGGAACATGGCAATCATCAGAAACATAAAACTTAAGACGTTGATAACGAAGTTTGTCCAGGAGGGACTACGTCTCTGGGCCCCGGTTTTAAGATGGTGTAGGTCGCTGCATTAAGTGCTGTCAATAGTGATGATGTACATAGGTGGTGACATCATTATCATACAAGGAGAATTCCCTCACGTAGGAGTGGCTCCACGAGATGTTCTGCTACAAGAACTCTCGGTAAAAAAAGGACTCATATCAGTATGACATAATTTCACATATGACAATAATGAGCATCCCGCCAACATGACATCAAAGGGATCTCAATCTAGACATACATGGCGACAACATGAGTATCCCATCAACATGATGACAAAGGGATCTCAAACAAAATATGATGAATCATGACAACAAGTACATCCCACAGATGATTTCACATCACATCAAGCAAGAATCATGAAACGAAACAAGATCCCACATCAAACAACGAACAGGGATTTATGTAACACAATGCATCTCATAGCAAAAAGAAGTACATGAACACATTGCATATACCTCACACCCTGGGGCCATCTGCAGAAAAGGATTTCAAACTACTGAAGTTGGTCGTACCATCAATCTCGCGGTGTCAAATCTCATGGAAATCGTTGTTCACACATGAATGTTGACACCTACACTCCACTTTAAAAGTGGCTGAAAAATGAAATGATAAAATGGAAAATATAAATGCACCATTAGATTTGTGGCGTCGAGTAGTGTAAAATTGACTGTCAAATTTCTGAATTCTGACAAAGTAACAATCTAGGGCTACATGAATCTTTTAGATTCCCCCTAGATTCCTTAAAGATTCCCTCCTTCGGGTCATCTGAATATATGCTGCTCATATCAAAATTATGACTACACCATCAGGTTCGTGTCGTTGAGAGGTGTAGGATAGACATAAAGTTTGTCCAATTTGGACACTGGCAAAATTTCGCCCTCCTAAGAATTTGGCTCAATCATCGTTCTGCCTACCCTTTTTCAAGATCATGGTTCTACCTGCAAATTAATTAATTAGAAAAATACATCTCGATCCACGTGCAAACTCCTCTGCTCCTCCATGTTGGGCGCACTAGGAAAAAGAAGGGTTTATATAAATTCCAGGCGGACTTTTCAAAGAGGCCCCACTGGCCCGTTGGTAAAAGATGGCAATTTGTTAAGGGGAGGTCAGGGGTTCAAATCCCACTTCCCCAGAAAATCCGCATGTACAAGCCTTTTATAAGGCACAATTTGTTGTTTTTTAAATGGTATGCATTATTTAAGTTTGAGTTTGTGGTATTAATTGGGCGCTTTTTGGTTTTTGGCGTATGCCATACAGGGCCACCCGGTGGGGGCCGGCACACGTGGGTTGAGTGGGTTCAATCCCCGCCGGCTCCACATTTGATGTGGCAACATTAATAGAGGGGTAGTTGGGGTGTGGTCCGGGTCCACCAGAGGTGGCCCGTCCACCCCTTTACATAGACTTTGTTATAACATAAAGTTTGTGGGTTGGGGGTCCGGCAAGGTCATGGTCGCCGACCCATTTTTAAATATTTAAAATTTGTTATGTAGTGTATGGTGGCAGTTAGGGCCAACAAGGGTCATGGCCTGTTGGTCCCCATTAAAAAAATTGATTTTATATTATGTGTTGGTTGTTGGGGGGTGGCAGGGTTGGTGGTCCGCCACCCCATAATATATATTTTTTATTTTTATAAAATCAAACACATTTTTTTTGAATTTGTCTAATATAGGGGATATTAGACAAATTAACGATCTAACAAATTCACCCGCTTTTGTGAGCTAGGTTCCATGCCCAGGACTTGGTCAATTTGTAGGACACTTAAACCTCGCCCACAGTGCAACTTTGACCAAAACTTTCACTGGCTCGTTCTACCTCATACGAGCTCGGATTGATGAATCGTTCATACCATTGTGATTAGGATGACAAGGTCTACACTTTGGTCTTGGTTTGAAAGCATTCCGATCACTTTGAGTTTTGAGCTTCCATAAGCCCTCTTTGTCCTGTGTGTCCTTGGAGCCACCTGGATCAATAAACCAAAAGGCATAACTAGCCATTCAACAAACCGCGTTTTGTCTCAAATGTTGTCTTCCAAATATCTCTTTCAGTAATTCTAATTTGATGGTAGCCACTCCTTTAGTCCAACTTATTAAAATACTTTGCATCTTTCAATTGATCAAGTAAATCATTTATTCTAGGAAGTGGGTAATGATTCTTTACGTAATATTTTTCAATGCACAGAAGTCCACACACATGTGCAATGTTCCATCCTTCTTTGGCGCCAAAACAATTGGTGACCCACATGGCGAAGAACTTGTCATGATGATCCCTTTATCCAACAACTCTTGAATTTTCTTTTCAATTTCTACACTTTCCGTCACTGACATCCTGTACATGCCAATGTTAGGAAGAGGATTATCTTGTTGCAACTATATCTCATGTTGGATTCCTCTCTTAAGAGGCAATCCTTTTGGTTCCTGAAACATCTCATCATATTGGTTCGCAACATCAACCAATTCAGATTTCAATCTTGAGTCACAACCTTGAAAAGCTTCATTATCAATATCATTCTTGGGTTTGATCATTAGAAGCACAAAATTCTTGCTAGAATTCACCAGTCTTTTCATCTGCCCCACATTAACAAGTGAAATATTTAGTTTCTTACTATGGGCTCTTACAATGTATTCTACTCCATCTTTTGACAAATGGTATTTGTTTTCATGTCTATGGAAGATAGCTTTTTTGTCATAGAGATACGGGCTACCCAAAACTATACCACATATGTCTAATGGCACAAGATCAAGTTCCACTTCATCCATGAAATTTGTATTATGGCGAATTTCAGTTTACACTTTCTAGTTACTTGCAATTGTGCATTGTCACACACCCATCCTAATGGATATGGTTTATGATGTGGAATGGTTTCCAAGTTTAAACTTTTGACAATGTTTTCAGAGATGAGATTGGCTTGAGAGCCACTATCAAAAAGAGGATCAATTTTTCTATGTTTTGAGATTACCCTTATGTGAAAAAGTTCTATCCTCTGCTTTTCATTTGGAGTTTCATTGTGTAAATTTGAAGTACTAGTGCTAGCAATGGATTCTTTTCCTTTCATACCCATGGCTATAATTTTAGTTTCGTCACCCGAATCAGATCCCAAATCTTGTAGAATGGTTGCAGTTATCTTTTGTTTTCCCTTGTTGTTGAATTTCTTTGGTTTCATCTCGAGATGAAGCTTCCAACAATGAGCTTCATCGTGACCCTCTTTGGAATAATGTTTGCATTTTAATTTCTCTCCTTCCTTCTTAATGGATGCATTTTTCTTTCCTTTCCCTTTGAAACCCTTTTCTTTTCCTTTACCCTTAAATGGATTTTTACTACCCTCTTCTGGAGTATTTTTCCCTCTTGCCTCAAGACGAGTGGCTTGCACACACACCTCATCTAAATTATTGGGATTAAACATAAGGATATTATGCCTAAGGTAACTATGTAAACCTCCTATATACTTTAGCAACGTGTCTTGTGATTGCAAATCTACACCTAACATTAGAGACCTTCTTCTAAATTATTGGGTGTAATCTTGCACATTTTGAACTTTAAGTTGTCTAAAGTTCTGCTAATTCATGATGGATTTCTGCATATCTGCTAGAGGGTAAAACTATATTTTAATTGTAGCAATGTAATCAGACCAAAAAATTGAGATCTTATCGTTTTATTTTATCTCTTCTTATGTCCTGGATTCCCACCACCATACTAGTGTTGCACCCTCCAGCCTCAAGGAAGCTAGCTGAATCTTTATGGCATCATCTTGAAGGTTTTGAATTCTGCAATAGACCTCCAACTGAGGAACCCAATTCTCAAGCTTCTTTGCATTCACTTCACCATTATACATGGGCAGCTCAAATTTAACATCAAGTTTTAACAGAGGTGTTTTACTAGTTCCTTTTGAGGTATGTTGATGAGTATGAGGAAGGGTTGTATTAGTGGAAGAGGGTGAAGATGTCTGCGAATATGGAGATGAAGATGATGGTGGAGAGGATGGAGGTTTACCTTCATTTCCAATACCTCCTCCTCCTGAAGAACCTTCTCCTTTTGGAGGCTTGGAGCTTTCACTCTACAGTATGGTATTCCTCTCTTCATAGAGGACATTCACGATATTTGTCATGTCAAAGAAAGCCTTCCTAAAGACCATTTCATCCTTTATCATATTTGTAGTCTCTCCTTCATGTGACATTCTCACTAAAGCCTCAACTGCAACTTGAGGAAGAATTGGTGGTGGAGATTGTGGCAACCTTGCACTCCTCCTTGACCCAACTTCAGGACTTTCAACCAGCTTCCCCTCTTCTCTCTTGAGCTTCAACCTTGTAAGCATGACATTCACTTCCAAACAATTAAATCCTTCTTGCACAGAGAAAAACAAGAGCTCTGATACCAAAACTTGATCTAAATGGGAAAATTAGTTTTTTTGTGCTAAATTCCTTTTCAGAATATGTAAAAGTGCTTAAGGATTCATGAAATTAAATTCCAAGTTTAAACATGAGTTTTTGAGTGTTTTTATGTAAATTTTATGTAAAAATTAACATAAACAAATTACTGAACAACAACATATAACAGACATGAACATCACCAAAAAATATCACAATATCACATGATGAAGGATTTCACCCTGCCTAGGCTACATCTCCTTGGTCAAGCTTCTAGTGGCTCGACCCTGTCTATTATGCCAAAAAGTGTGAATTCATCAGTTTCCAATGCTCAGAAAGCTTTGAAACTTGTTTTGATGGCTCCAAAATGCCCAAAAGTGTGAATTCATCAGTTTCCAATGCTCAAAAAGCTTTGAAACTTGTTTCAATGGCTTCAGAATGCCCAAAAATGCCTGTCTAGCCTCTTTCTGCTCATGATTTGGTAAAAAATCTAAGAGTTCAAGACTTCCCCAAGTCTTTCTGTTATTCACTCTACAAACTCCCCAAATTCTAGCACCATCCTACAAATTCACCCCAAGTTGTGCTAACAGAGTGCCAATTTTGCCGAATTCTGGGTGAAATTATCTGATGCTTTAAATAGCCTCTAACGCCTAAATTCCACAAATTATGGGCCACAGGAGGGCCACGTGCCTGGTGCTAAGGCCAACGACCCGCCCCTACTGTCTCAATCACCACTGCATTCCGCTGGTGGTCATGCTGGGTGGCGTCTCCAAGGGCTGACACCCGTGGACTGGCCCTTTTCCTGGGATGGCGCGGACTTCAAACTTAAATAAATGTTGAAACCTTTATATGTTAAGAACTATCATGTTGGCGCGTTGGTAATAGCTCTGGCTTGTCACTTGGTGGTCGCGGGTTCAACCCCTGGTGCTGCTACTTGGACCCTTAACCAAATTTTTGGTGGCCCATGAGTTACCACGTGGCAGCCCCTGGTTGGACCACGTGGCAGCCTGTGGTTGGCCAGCTTTTGACCAATCAAATTCCACCAAATGCACCCAATGACATCGTGCCACTTAGCACTACATGATTCATTGAAGGCTCGTTGACTAGTTAACCCTGCCATGTCATCCTACACAATCAACGCCATGTCAGCAGTACAAACAGCTGACTAGGCTGTCACATTTTGCCAAAATTCGCATGTTTGGGAAAACGAACAAACCATGATTCTGGGAGCATACAGAGTCTGTTTTGCCAAAAACAAGTTTCCCTGGATTCAGGATAACAATCACTACACGGTTGTTTAGGTTCCACACTGATTCGATAACTTTGAATTTTGAGCTATTTTTTGAGCACCTGATCATAAGATGTGGCTAATCATAATTGTTTAGTAATTAGAGGGAATTCTTTTATCTCCTCTCTTAGGGATAAGCACAATAAGGCTCTACATCCAAGGCTTAGTGAAGCCTTGTTGCACTGCTAAATTAAATAACTTGTGTATAGACATGATGATGATATATTATTCCATTTTAAATTTTTTTAGCTAGGTAGCCTTTAATGTCCTTACCTTTCCCATTAGCGAGCTTCTTCCAAAGAAGTTGAATATCCAAAAGAAAAGATATCTTCTATAAGGGCATTAAAAATGGTGTTCATGCTATTAGGGGATTCATAGAGGTTTTTAAGGTAAATATCTAGTTTTCGAGGGAATCAATGATTTTCTTTAGTCTTGAGAACTTTTTTTCTCTAAAGCTTTCTAGGATCAGACATGGAGAGGTGCAATAAATTTTCTTACTTTCTACTTATATAGTATCTTTTCTTTCTTTTAGTAAGATATTTGTACATATTTATCTTATCAAGATTTCAGGTTTCATTAAGAGCATCCCTAATCACTTTTCTAGCAATTATGCCAATGATTATCATGTCAAGAATTGGTAGTTCTATTATTATTTTTACATGACACTTGATAGAGAACTTGCTAATGGTAGTAGAGAGAGTTGTAGTAACATTATGATAGAGGTTTTCATTGTGATCCTTATAAGTTAAGAGATGTAAATCCCTTTTTAAATAATTTAAGAAGAGAAACATTTTACTCTTATTAAAAAGTAAGTGGCTTTGCCTCTCGCAATTGTCACGCATGTGCTTGTTTTGTATGACAAAGTTTAGAGTTAAGGTTGAAGGTCTATGATTAGAGTGAGGATGATGGTCATTTAAGAGGTCAAATTTTACAACGTGGTTGGAAACAATATATCATATATCACATAGTCAACAACATTACTTCCAAGCCCCTGAATACAAGTAATTTGGTTGGAGTTTGGCCACTTGATTACACCATTGCAAATTATAATGTCTTGAGAACTAGAAAGTTTAACTAACTCAGTACCAAATAAATTCTAAGTTAGATCTTTAGAGTTTCTTTTGAATCTATTGGCTAAATGATGGTCCTCATCTAACCAAAGAGGATTAGGGTTTGAATAATTACTTAGAAGAATGGATTAGTTAGTTGCAATTCTAGAATAAAAGTCTCCTAACAAGATGATATTACCTTCATTCCTTAGACTATGAATATATTTCTCTATGATATTATAAGGGAAATTACTATCTACATTGTTTTACTTATAAAAGGTAGAGTTGATAAGTGAAAAATAACAAATTACAATACAAATCCTCTTAGCTTTAATGCCAAATATTTTGATCCAAATGTACTAATTGAGGGGGCCTATCTTATGAAGTTGTGTGAGAAGAGATACTATTTTTTACATAACATGTTATTTCTCCAATTCCCCTAGGAGAGGATTTCTTGTTCCAAGTTTACCACAAAATCAATCCTTGTATCTAAGGAAGCTTAAACTAATCATGCTCCCAAGTTTCAACTAAAAAAATAATATCAATTTCACTTACGATCCAACTTAACATAGGACCTTTATACCATGAAAAGCCACAACAAATCCAAAATAGGATTTGGCGTGTTCCAAATTCCTACTTATTAAATAATAGTTAAATAAATTAAATGACATTTTGATTAAATCAATTAATATTAAAGATCAACATAGATTTAACAAAATAAAGTAAATGATATTTTGAGTAAATCCATTGATATTAAAAACTAGTATAGATTCATTTTTAACCATGGATTTACCAAGAATCTAGATGGATCAAATCTCTCAAGATGAAAACTTCTTTTTAAATGCAAAAGTTGAGGAAAGGTTTGCATCTCAAGAGATTTGATTCCTCTTAGAACTTGGTAGAGCTGGAGTTAAGATGGATTTATGTTGGTTCTTAATAATACTATTTATATTATATAAGAATTCCACACACACACACACACACATATATATAGAAATACTTTTATATTTAATTTTATTAAAAGCATAATAATACAATTTTTCATTTTTATTTTTATTTTATCTTTTTTTTTGTGCGGTAAGAATCTCACAATTTACATATTACTTCATAAAGTGGTGATGCCAATTCAACTACCCCGAGTAGGCTAATGATTTTACAAATAATTATATAAATATACTTTGTGAATTTTTCTTTGACATGTTATATACTTTTTAGTGTGATATGCATATATAATTAAAAAAGTAAAAATTAATTAATTAATTAATTATGGTAAGTGTTAAATTTTTATGTTTATTAATTAAATTTAAATATGAAAAAAATAATTATTATGTTTATGAATATGAATTATCAATATTTCAATCTATATGCATAAAATGTATTTCATATATTAAATATAGAAATATTCTTGTTTGTAATTATATGTTTATTAGTTAGATTTAAATATGAAGTTATGAAATATCATAATTACAAATATGTAACATTATTATTATTATTATTGACTAGATTGAGTCTAGGTTGGCGCCAACGTACTTATTGGATCCTGCTTATTGGAAGAAGAATAATAATGATCAACCCACCATGGGATTCTTATCACTAGTATTATGCGAGGCTAGGTCTAACTTAGATTCCCCTTGGGATAGATTTTCCCCTAAAGTGGCTTCCATTCTCAACCCATCACCATGAGGTTTGAACCTGAGACTTGGTGGGCACTAAATGCCCTACAAACCATGTTATTTACACCTCATGGGTACAAATATGTAATATTATCATTTGAATTTCTTCTAATATGATATGTATATCCTAATTTTTTTAGGTAATAATTATTTGTAATTTTATTAATAAAAACAAAATTAATGTAACCAATTGAATTGAATTGAGCCACAATCATGTTTTATATTATTATTTTTTAATTTAACACTTCAAACCTATATCCTATTACTACAACATCTCTTCCTTACTAAAGTGCAATCAATACAATTAATTTTAAACTTAGTAATTGCATTGAGAGGTGAATTCTACAATTTGTTATGACAATGATGTGTGATTCTGTCTGTGTTCAACATGGAGTTGAAGTGCCCCTTTTAAAGTAAAAGTAAATTATTCTCTTAAAGAAAGAATGTGGCTATAATAAAAAACAAAAATGAATATACATGGTTGGTATGTTGAAGATGTGATAACAAAATTTGTTTTTTGTTGTTGCTTAAGCGAGAGACTGTCCTTCTATTGACTTAGGGAAAAAAATAAAATACAATAGTTACAACAAGTGCACATAGGCGCAACCCCCACAAAGGAAGAGGGAAAAATAAACCAAGTGCCCGAAAAAGCTCGGAAATAAAAACATGCAGGAGGATCACAAAGTCCTTTCACAAGTTAACCTCCAATGATCTTGCACCTTTTAATCTGACGATTTAAAAAACAAATCTCGCGGAGAAGTAGCCCGCTAAATACCCCCTGATTTGCTCGACCAAATATGACCGTTATCGAACCCCTTCTGATCCTACGGCTAGTATCCATGTCGCACAACTTAAAAGCCCAATGCATACCGCGTGATGAGGGCAGTATTACATCCCCATCCCCCGCCATGCGCTACCCTCCGAGTGGCATCAATAGCTTTTCATGAAAACCATCTTTGGGTTTAAGGGTGCCTGATAAAGGTGGTGAGCCATAGGCAATTTTGAGCCTCCGACCCCACAAACCTACACGACCATACGTGGTCGTGGATCGACCCCCTCCTGATCTGATGGCCATAAGCAATATTGCACAACACATAAGCTCAATAAATACCGCGCGATGAGGGTGTTATTCATTCTTATTCCCCAACCACGCATCACAAGCTGAGTGGCATCGCATGTCGTCCGAGAAAACTAATTTCTGGTAAAACAACGCTCGATGCATGTGGTTTATCCTTAGCAGTATTTGACTCTGATTTTCTACTTCCCCAGTCACCAAAGCATTGCACGAGGAAAACGTGTCCTGAAGGGTCGCGTCTCGCATGGAAAACACCAGGAAATGCGCTGGTCCCCTCAATCATTTTTTATGGTAGCCCATTTCCTCGAAGCTTTTCCCTTTGAGCAGATAGCTTCTGGCTTGATGACTTCCTCTGTCCAGGTTTCCAGTAGCCCCCAAGCTAATGTGGACTTTGCTGAATTTTTGTGCAATCTTAAAGTGCCCGTCTGCTGAGAAACTATCTAAAGCGATTTTATTCCTCATTTACATAGAGAGAAATGATGTCTCTCTATTTGTTCTAATAGTGTTGTCTGTCTGTGAGGGCCTGAAATGAGCATTCATCTCTCAATCTGTCATTGGTTACCTCCTCCCACGTTCAACACCTGTCAATGAGCTTGCTTCTAACCCCCTCATTAGAAAGACAATCCGCCACTTTATTTGCATCCCTGCGAACAAGCACGAACCTGAGAGTTCTTAGAATTCTTAGGTTTGCTTGAATTCTTTGGTAAACTTTCAGTATTTTCCAGTGACCTGAGATTTTCTCTGGTGCTGCTCATGCACTTATCCGCTTGACTGAATTAATGACTAACTCTGAGTCAGCCTCAATTATCACATTATGTATGTTGTGCTTGAGCAATATTTCCAAGCACAGTTCCATCGCCATGAACTCAGCCGTGTTGTTGGTTTCCTTCCCTAGATAACTGTGAAAAATTACCTGTATGTTTCCCCCCTCATCTCTCATGACCTCCATACCCTACGTCTCTAACATTACCTTTCGAGGCTCCATCTATGTTAAACTTCAAAAAACCTTGTGAAGGGGGTTGCTAAAAGGCCTTTCCTTCTGAGTTGTGCTTGGTAATCTGCAGAGGACTCTGAGGGAGATGACCTTGAAGCTCCAGGTTTTCCTGGATATTAGCTTCTCTGTGTCCCATGGGTTTTCCTGAGGAAACACCCCCCAAGATGTAGATAGTCTCCTTGAGTTGCTTAAGGATTAGATTTATGATGTTTTCCACCGGGCCCATTTTATATTTGAAAATCCTGTAATTGTGCTCCTTCCATACATTCTAGATCAAGAACCCTGGAGTCAAAGCCCAGGCTGAGTTTATTGTCTCATGATCTGAAAAGTTTTTCCTCCAATTTTTCAGCGTAGTAATGATGTCATTTTCATGCCTATTTGTCTACTTGAAGACATTCCCCACCCAATTCCATAGTGTTGTAGTGAAGGAGCAGTTATTGAGGAGACGATTAGTGGTTTCTTCCTATTGACCACATAGGTGACATCTTGAGGGGCCAACAAAGCCTCTCTTTCTAAGGTTATCCCAAGTCAAAATCTTGCCTTGTCGAACCAGCCACTTGAACAGTTTGACCTTCATCCAATGAGGGTTATCCTGGAGTTCTTTCCAAGTGTTGTCAGTGCTTGGAGAGTTAACCTCTATAGCTAATCTTTTGGCCTCTTTAAGGGTGAAGAGACCTGCCTTATTCCTCCCCCATCGCAATTGATCATCTGAGGTTGAGGTTAAGATTTTCCTTTTTCCCAGAATACCTTTGAGGGCCTTAGCTTGAGTATTTAGGATGTTCATCTCATTGTAAGCTGGAAGTTTCCATATTCTCCATTTTTCATCGTTCCTTGACTGATCCCAATAGTCACTTACCCTTCTTAAGCCTTGGTTGATGGTATCTGTTTGGATACTTGCTAATTCCTCTCTACTGAGATTGCCCTCCTGTTGCCAATTGTCCTCCTAGAACTAGGTCGAATATCTGTTTTTGATCTCCCAAAAACTGTGTTTTCGAACTAAGGCCCTGTTCTGCTAGGCCCTGTTCCAAACTTGTGAACCTTTTACTTGTCCTTTCATTCTTATGAGGTTCATATCCTGCCAATTCGCTGCATATTTTTGTTTCCATAGTTTTGCCCAGGGGGCTGGTATTTCCATTAGCCATCTTCACCAAACTTTTGCTCCCAAAACTCTGTTTAGAATTCTTGGGTCATGGAGACCCAGGCCACCATGGGATTTAAAAAGAAGATCTTTGACTTAGTAAGACTTACCTGAGTGTCCTCTACCATTGCAAACTCATACAGAATTTGCTTGAATGCTTTAGCTTCCTTAACTGTGGGTGTGCCCTGAAGCATAGTATCATCCACAAATTGTTGATGAGTCACCGTGTCTCCACCTCGAGTAAGTCTCAAACCTTGAACTCTTCCTTCCTCCTTAGCAGCTCTTATTGCTCTGCCCAACCCTTCCATCATGAGAATGAAAAGGAATGGGGAAAGAGGATCACCTTGCTTGGGACCTCTCGTGGGGTTGAAGGTTCTGGAGGGGGAGCCGTTGAGAAGAATAGAACATCTAGCAGCAGTAACTAGAGCCATGACCCATCTAATCCAGTTGTAGTTAAAGCCATAAGCTTTTAGCATTTCTCTAATGTAAGTCCAGCTAAGCTTGTCATAAGCTTTCAATATATCCAATTGAATTATCATCCATGCCTGCTTATTGGTAATGAGTGAATGAACCACTTCATGAGCTTGAATTATGTTATCAAGAATTTGTCTTCCTTCCACATAATTCGTTTGCTCCTCTGACACCAAGGTAGGGAGGAGCGGTTTGAATCGATTGGCAATTACTTTGGATATTATTTTGTACACCACATTGCATAAGGCTATAGGTCTGAATCTATCTGGAGAGGTGGCCTTTCCCTGTTTGGGGATTAAAGCAATGAAAGATTCATTAAGCACCCTCAAGACTGTTTTAGATCTTCGCGAGTCTTCCACCATCTCCAGAATATCATGCTTTATAATCCTCTATAAAGTTTTGAAAAGGTCCACATTGAAGCCATCAAGGCATGGAGCTTTCCCATTATGCATCTCTGTGATGACTTCCTCAAGCTCTTCCTCTATTACTGGTCTGTTGAGATTGTAATTGTCTTCTCTGGAGACCAATTTAGGAATGTACTGTGTAAATCTTTTCGTAAACTATGATCTATCTACATTGGTCTCCTCAGCAATGCTCTGAAAATGCTGGACTAGAACCCTTTCCATCTCCTCATGTGTGTCTCTTTCAACTCCATGATGGTTTGTGAGTTTCACAATTCTATTGTGGTTTTTGTGATCTATAGTGGATCTGTGAAAGAATTTAGTGTTCCTATCCCCTTCCTAAATCCATTAGACCCTGGATTTCTGTCTCCAGAATATTTCCTCTTGTAGACATCTATTTTCCCATTCGTGTTGAAGTGAATCTACAAGCACTTTCCTTTCCTCTGTGTAGCCTTCTGTGATAAGAATTTGGTTTATCTCCTTTAGTTTCTTTTCCACTTCTCCTTTAGCTTTGAAGATGTTGCCAAATTCATTTTTATTCCACTCTTTGAGTCTACTTTTAATGTGTTTAAGCCTACAATGAATAAGGAACATCTTTGTGCCTTGAAAGTGTATCTCTTCGTTCCACCATTTTTCAATGTTTTTGAGGAAATCTAAGTGCGCAAGCCATACATTCTCAAATTTGAAGGGGTTTTTCCTAGGTTTACCAATTAGAGAAGCTTCCAATTGGATGGGCCAATGGTATGAACCACCAAAAGGTAGGATGAGCACTATGAGGATTCTTCCCATGAGTAGAAGTTCCTTTGAGATAATTAATCTATCTAATTTTGAGGCTACTTGGTTAGAGCCCCCCCTTTTGTTGTTCCAAGTGAAAATTCCATTGTGAGTGTCCATATCCACCAATTTCATATTGGTGAGGAAGTTCTAGAAGGCAGATGAATCCCTACCAAGTGTTCTAGTTCCCACTTTTTTCTTCGTGAGAGATTTTATCATGTTAAAATCCCCCCCTAGAATCCAAGGTAAAGCTGGGTATCTATTTTTCATATCCTCCAGTGTAATAAGGAGCTGAAGTTTATCCTCCACAAGTTAAGGACCATAGACATTGGTAATCATATAACATTGTCTGTCACCCATAGGTTGGATGATCAAAGAAAGTTGGTGTCTGGACGCCTCTGCATATTGTATACCAAATTTATGAGGATCCCATAGAGTGAGAATGCCTCCAGCCGATTTATTTGCCTTAACCTCTCGATATTCGTATCTATTTAAACATTTGTTCTGTTTTTCTCTGATCTTATCCACAAAGCATTTTGTTTCCTATATGAAAACTATGTCAAGTTTCTCCTCTCTGATCCTATTGCTTAGATTCCTTTGTTTCCTTCTGCTCCCAAGTCCTCTAATGTTCTAGGTTTTGATCTTCATTGAGGTGGGGTTTTGAAGGAGTAACTGGACAGATTTTTCATCCTTCCTGAGTTAATTATGAGTTTGCCACATTCTAGCAGCAATTATTTCTGTCTCTTTCTTCCTCTCTTCCTTCCTGGGTTTTTTGCCAATTTTCTTGTTATTAATCCTATTGAGGAAACCCTTTTTTTTCGTGATTGTCATGTCCTTTATTTGCTCCTACAGTTTTTTGTTGTGACTTGCTAAGGAATATATGCTGAACCTTGTCAACTTCCTCCTAGGGTATGGATTTAATACCCAAGCTCCCTCCTTGTTCTAGAAACTTTTCTAGCTCCGGGTTCTCCCTTTCCAGGATCTCCTGTAAGTCTTGGTCCTCTCTACCACTTTCACTTTGAGACCTTTCATGGTCTTTTTCTATTTCCATGGTACTTAATGGGTCTGTTGTGTTTTCATTCTTTTCCTGTGTGAACTCCATACTTGTCTCTTTTCCCTTCCTTCTTTCCACCTGATTCTCTGTTTTCCTTCAATTTCCCTCATCTTATTCTCTTTCTTCTAAGATCTCAAAACTATTGTGACTTCTTGTTTTGTTATCATTAGGATTCTTTTGTGTCTTCCTTCCCCCTCCTTTCCCCTTTCCTCCCACTTTAGTGAAACTAGTATGTTCTTTCCCTTTACTGGTGTTTTAGCATTCCTCCTTTTTGTTAAGAGGGCAATCTCTGAATAGGTGTCCATGCTGATGACATCTGCGACATTTGAACGGGATGTGCTCATAATCAACCGCCTGAACCCATTCATCGTCATAAACTTCTAGAATGGCCTCATCTGGAAGAGCTCTTGATAGGTCCATCTCCACACATATATAGGCATAGGACGTATACTTTCCTCGTAGTGTTGCTTTTGAAATCTTTAAAAAATGACCTAATTTATTGCCTATAGCTTTTAAAGACTCTGGCATCCAATAATCTAAGGGTAAGGAGTAGAGTCTAATCCATACCGGTACCAAAGTGAAAGTTTCTTGTTTTGGCACAAAGTTCCTCGTCCATGGGCGCATATAGAGACCATCTGCCGCATAGAAATATGGTCCTCCAAAAATCCTATCTCTATCTTCCATGTTCGTGAACACCACTGTAAAAAACACTTTGGATCTAAGATGTATAGTTAACTCCCCTTTTGGTTTCCAGTTGTATTTTATCCAAGTGTATAACGCTTTCTTTATCGGCCAGATTCCCATGAAATTGCATATTATAGAGTAGTTTGTCATATGATCCCTGTGCACTTGTAGAGCAGGATCATTTAGTATTACCTGCGGTTTAGTGTTGGTCTTCAGTTTGCAGAGCCCCATCCTGGTTTTGTTCTCTATTCCCTGACCTCTGTTGTCTGCTTTATCCTCCTATTGGTCTTGCTCGTGGGTCCCTTACTCTTCATGGGTTTTGTTGCCATCTGTTGTCTGGGTTTCAAGAATTTTTGTCTTGTCCTCCAAGGGGTGTGGAGGCTTGTTCCTATTCCCTGCTCTTCCTTTGTTTGAAACCACATTACTGTAGGAGGGAGTGGAGCTCCCTCCTCCCTGCGCTTCCATGGTTACCTGTTGACCCCTGTCTTCTTCATTGGTGAACCCTAGCTTCTGGTTGCTCCACACAAGTCCCTTGCGATAACAAAATTTCACTTTTAACCATAAATAAAATATATGGATGTGGATGTGAAGCAATATAATTTTATATCAGCTTTAGAAAAACAAAATAACTATAAAAAAAAACTTTATATTTTCACTTTTGAGTGTGCACAAGATGTATAATTCTTATACTTTTTAAAAATATTTTAATACAACAATAGACCATTTGAATATTTATAATAACTAATTTATTTCAAGATCAATTTCGTTTATATGTGTATAGGGAGAGAAATTATTAAAAAGAAAATTATTTTAATGTTAACCATAATAAAATATTTCAATGTGCAAAGAAAAGAAGTAATTGAAATTAAAATTCAATTATTTTCTAATAAAACTAATAAGAGTGAGATTCGTAATTCACTTGATTCTTAATATAAAATTAATATATGATATATAAAAAATATAATAATAAATAAATTTCAATGTAGATCATAGATAAATTATTTAATGTGTGTGTATGTGTGCTCCCTCTCCACAGAAAGCCCTATGATTCTAGGTATTTTAAATTATTAATCAAATTTCTTTAACTAAATTTTGTTTTACTTAATTTTATTATTTCAAAATTTAATCAATAATAATTTACTTTTGATTACAACCACTCTTATTTGATGCATTTTTTATCATTATGTTCACTAATACATTTCATCATAATTTATGCTTATTGTAATATAAGGCTAATTTAAGTGACAAGTTAATTCATTAGTTTTCTCACCTTAATTTAATTGGCCCCTACTTGGTAAAAAATTTTACAATTTTATTTTGAATTTTAAAAATTATTTTATACCATAAAGTGATTCAAAATCATGTTTTGGATATAGTAGACATTTTTTTTCGAGATATAATGTCTGAATTGCAGGATCACATTGAAATCCTACTTTATAAATTAAAATCTACCAAGTTTTGAACTCGAATTATACTTGTGTTTCAACACTTAAATGCATATATATCATATATCTAAGATCAATAGATATTTCACTTATTTAAAAAAAAAAAATAGCATGGTAAATGTAACATTTTTTTCCACATTTAAAATATTGATTGAAATGTTATTTTGGCTCTTATTTATAGATTTCTAAAAATTGCAAACTAAACGTAATTTTCATTATCACACTCTAAACCCAATAGGTATTTAAAAACTTGAGTTTATCAATTCCTACCAATGGAACAATTTGAAGTTTATAGGTAATGAACACAATCCACCTATCTCTCCACCTATCTCTGAAAGGGATCATGCAACCACAACTTCAAAGATCTAATTTTATTGCATCATGCAACCACAAGTTCAAAACTTTCATTTTCTTTTACACCCTATGAAAATTAATATGCAAATCATAGGTTGCATTAAAAGAATTATAACTACATAGAATGAGAGGGGTCTTACATATTTAAAGACCTCTTATTATCACTATTTAAAGAATCAACATAATATTTAAAACAAATAAATAATTTAAAAAAATTAGAAATGATATTTTCTATTTCAAAATTAAAATTAATTTTAAAATTATTTTTATAAATGATTTATTTTATTTCGTTATTTTTTCACTATCTAAGTAAATATAAAATATAATTTCATTGATTTTGTTTAAATTTAATTGATCACACTACTATGTTTCAATCATCCCTAAGCTCATTCATTAATGGGGCCCTTTTAGGAGAGCATTTATTGATAAAGATATATGTCCTTGCAGTTCAAGCCTTTGAAAGGTGAACCAAGTCACTCATATGATTTAAAAATTAGCACAATTTATACATTAGCATCAATTATTCTTAGTATTATTTGGTTCGGGAGTTTTGTACTAGTGACTTTGACATAATCGTGATTTTTTACTTTAAATTATGTGGTTGTAACTCGTTCTAGTGGCGTCAACTCCTGCGTTTCCTTGTTATAGTTGCGAAAAGTCCCCTATTCCCTTGCGACAACTCCCTTTTGTTTCCTTGTTACGGTTGCGACAACTCCCCCATAATGGTGGCAACTCCCATGTAGAATCTATGTTTTACATGTTGCAAATTATATCTTTCTTTCAGCACAGAGTTCTTTGATTGTTCACATTCTCATAGTTTGGTAACTCAACTCAAGGTGTCAAAGCTATTTATTCAAATACTATATATATATATATATATATATATATATATATATAATATATATATATTATATATTATATATATATATATAGATATGGTTATATGTTTAAAATGTTTGAAAATTTTCGGTGATTTTAAAAAAAAAATTTGATAAAACTATGCCCATATACCAGCTCTTAAAATTATGCCAAATTGTTTACATGAGCTGCATAAAAATATTACTATTATTATAGCTCCTTTAAAGATGCAAAAAAACAAGTCTAGCCTTGTCCATGAGCAATTTGCATAAAATATTTACCATGAACTGCATAAAAAACTTACTATTATTATCACTTTAAAGCTGCAAAAAAACAAGTTTGACATTGTCCATGAAAAAGTTGCATAAATATTTACCGTGAGCAAGTTGCATAAAATATTTACTGTTATTACTATTATTTTTTCTCATATTTACTATTATTATCCCCCCACCTTAAATACGTAGAAATTTTCAAATTATATATCTCTTATTATCACTTCAAGTTAGAATCCCATAAATTGTTCAAATTTGAAGCAAAAAAATAATCTTTGCAAATCAAAATATGGAAATAAAACAAATACAACAGATACCTCAAAAAACAAGTGGAAAATATCAAGAGAGGGATGGAAGGGCATTGATGTAGAGATTGTCTCCATTATCAAACTAGAGATAATTGCCTTCAAATCAGTGGAGTTGTAGATGCGTCACGAAAACCAGCCACTGGCAGAAGATACGTTCCAAATGTTAAACACGGACCTCACCAAACATATATGTAAATTAAAAGAAAAGAAACCCAAATATGTGACCTGCCATTGGTATTAAATACGTTCCAAATGTTAAACATAGACCTCACCAAACATATATGTAAATTAGGAAGAAAAGAAACACAAATATCTTCCTGCTTTATTTCAAAATTTCATTCTCACGCTTAATTTCAAATTTGAAATCTTGGTGTGAGAGTGGCATCATGCATGGTGTTAGGTCCCTACACTACTAGTGTAACCCCTTATTGTTATTAGTACAACCCCCTTATTATATCGTTGTGCCCATGTAGTCCCCATATTGTTATTATTATGCCCCATAGAAGCCCACTATTGTTATTATTGTGCCCTTACATTATTATTTTTATGTCGGCTCTGATTATATTATGACCCCTTAGACTCTTATATATAGAAAGGAGGTATTGTCATTTTTATCATCTAAGAATTGTTAATTTGTGTAATGTAAAGGAGGTTTCCCCCTCGAAGAGGCTAAATTCTAAGGTGTTGATCTCTATTTTCTATCTTTTTGCGAGCTGGTTTCATAACATTTGGTATCAGAGCTTTGGATTCTAGGGTTTCACTACTCCAAACAGGTCATCGTGGAAGTTTCGCTATAACGTTTCTTTGGTGACATTTCAGAGGCTAAATACAAAACCCATTTGAGACAAAATCTCACTGAACCGCAGGTCCAAATTTTAGGTCTTGCCTCGCTATATTTGTGGAGATATCATCTAAGGAAGTTAGGGTTTTTGCAAGCTCCAGAATTCCATCTCGAACAAGTCATTGTGGAATTTTCGCTATAATTATTTTTCTACGAAGTTTCATACTCTGAAATTAAACCCCATTTGAGCCAAAATCTTGGTGAAGATTAGGCTCAAATTTTAGATCTTGTTTCACTATATTTTCATATATACAATAAAAAATATTTAGGGTTTCTGCAGGCTCTCGAATTACATTCCAAACATGTGACCTTGGGAAAATCGTCATAACTTTTGCTCGTAGCATCAGATTGAAATTTGATAAGAAGCTATAGAAAGAGGATAGACTGTAATTTTCGGTGTATTGTTTTCAAGTCCGAATGTCGAAACAGTAACATGTGGAACTTTGTACAAGTTCGCTCTACTCAAAACGTATATAAGAAGGTCATCTTGGGAGATTGGGAATAACTCTTTCTTGGATAATCCAATTTCAGTCAAACTGGTGGCATTGTAAAGAGAACACAGAGGACTACTATAGGTTGCAATTTCAGACCTTGGAGATCTGAAATTATAGAGCTACAGTTGTTTCAAGATCGAGCTCGTAAAATCATGAAAATTCGATATGAGGAAGTTTGATGGCAAGGGTCTGGCAAATTGGATACTACAGATGGAGAAATATTTTGATCTACATGGTGTACCACTGTTACAAAAGGTACATATTGCATCTTTATATTTAGAACCGAATTAATTTTTGTTGGACACCTAATCCTAAAGGGTTAGCATGGAAGCCAAATGGACAAAGTAGTCCAAGAGACCTTGGGATGTGAATCCCAACGGTCACCATATTGTACTATAAATGTACATCTTTTGTGAATAAAAATTGTACTGCATGCTTTATCTTTCTATCTGTTGTAGCTCACCATGTGTGTTTAACATGGTATCAGAGCAGGCGAATTCTGGTCCTGCTAATATTTGAGTCACTGTTTGCTTGTGGCCTTTTGTTGTGTTTCTCTCACCAGAGCTATGCATTGACCATAAATCTGGCCATCCCACTGACTACCTTTGCAAAATACTTTCATCGATACTCCAAATCTTTCTCGTCTTTAAATCTCTGAAACACTCTCAATGGATGTAATCATAACAATGGACCTTCCAAAGCTTCATAATGCACGGAATGTGTTTAGTACTTTGCCATGATGATCTTCCAAGATGTCTGAAAGACGTTTATGCAAATTTGGTAAATCGACCTCATCATTCTGAGTATCAAGTTTAAGTTGGTGGCGCCGATTGAAGAGTCGGGTTCATAACTCGATTTTCTTGCAGTCTTATGAATCTTATATTATCAAATCGGTATGCTCTTAACTCCATTCATATCTTCTCAACATGAAATGTGTCTGAAATAGATGGAAGCTACTATATAAACAGATTTCTTACCATAGCTAGTGCAGTAGGTGAGCAGGGAAGATATCTCCACTGTTCAAGAATATAATTTTGATTAGCAGAGGGCTGAACCAAAACAACACAGAAATGTGCAGCTACACAGCAATGAAAAACATATATCACTGATAACAGTTGTTGAATTCGGAACATGAATTTCAATATGACCAAATATTGGTCCTTGTTGAGGCTTTGTGTCAACCTTTGTTTTGTTGGTATACATTAAGCACACTCAGAAAATTATCGGCATAACAGAGTGAGGAATTATTTAAAGAGGAAGAGGAAATTTCAGATTCTAAAAGTATTATTTTGGCTGGGTTTGTTAGCAAATATTATCTCTTCCAGAAAAAGTAGACTAAATTTTCATTCCATCAGAGGATCAATTCATGAAATCTGAATCTTGGCATTGATATCATTCATACAGTATCAACCATTAAGAATTAAAAGCTGTAGTAGGCTTCCTTGAGAGCTGAATTGCCCAAGTATGTACTGTCTAGTAGTCCAGATTGCTGTGTGTTGCCATCTAGCATGTTGTTGGTAAGCAGAAATATATATATATATATATGCTGAAGCCTTGTTGAAAGAGTGTTGCAAGTAAATTGTAAAGGACCAAGTCAACATCACAGGTTCATCGTGATCAGCACGCTGAGAAAAAATTAGCAAGTAGAGTAGTGACAAGAGGAAGGTGGCATCTCATAATAAAATAAGGTTTTTTTTCAAGATGATGGATGGTTGCTAGTTTATACATTTTCAGTTTTCAGACAGTTTACAGTCTTGTTTGCAGCACTTTGATTTTCATACTTGGCATACTTTAAGACCCTTTTTACATAGTATCGTTACAGCAGGTTGATTTTGTTGACAGCGTTACATTTTGGAACTTTTTACAGCATTACATGCTATAAGATGAGATCATGGATAGAATGGGTATTGTATTAGAATTATTGAATACTCTAATACACTCTACCATGGACAATACAATTATGATTGATAAAGCCATTGTTGCAAACATTCAAATCTGTTTGAAAAATGTACAAGAAAACATTGAATTTTTGCAGTTGGAATCTCAGCTTCAGCAAGAAGAATTAAAACAGAGAAGTCATTCTGAACCTGTTTT
>APFE031222810.1:103334-139998 GCA_000404065.3 Pinus taeda
CACTAAGCGTTCCAGTGTTGGTGGCTATCCTTAAACCACCGCCCTTTTTTACCAACATTTCATACAGCACATTCAGCCTAGTGCTGCCATGCATTATTGCACATTTTGTATTACAAGCTCTTTTCTTGGACTCATACATAACCCTTCGGATTAAGGGGGGGAATGTTGGACACCTAATCCTAAAGGGTTAGCGTGGAAGCCGAATGGACAAAGCAGTCCAAGGGACCTTGGGATGTGAATCCCAACAGTCACCATATTGTACTATAAATGTACATCTTTTGTGAATAAAAATTGTACTGCATGCTTTATCTTTCTATCTGTTGTAGCTCACCATGTGTGTTTAACAATTTTTATGGCATAAAGGGTTTTTTTCTCATAAAGCACTTGTCACTTGGTCAATTTTCACAGAAGAAATGATAACACATTATGAGGATACAAAGAGTAACACTTTCTTTAGCCAATTAATAAATCTCAAACAAAAGGGTTCAATGGCAGTGCACATTGAGGACTTCCAAAAATTGAATATAAGGGTAAATGATATTCCAGAGAAGCAAAGGGTTGATGTCTTCATAGGGAATTTAAAGGATAACATTCAACGTGAGGTTCATCTTTGGGAATTTGATTCATTGGAGAAGGCATTCAGATTGGCAAGAAAAATTGAAAGCGGAATTATGGAAACAAGGAATCCTACCACTAACAACTATAAATATGGAAGTGTTTTTTTCTCCTAGCCTTCCACAACCTACAAGGTTTACACGACAACAATTGGAAGAAAAAAGAGAAAAAGGGCTTTGTTATAGTTGTGATAGCAAATACGCTAAAGGTCATAACTGTGCTAAAAAGAAATTATTTTTCATAGATTGTGAAGAGGAGGAATAAAGGACCAAGAAACATCAAAAGAAAATGATATACACCAGGAACCAACCCCGGAGAAAGAAGAAGTGAATCTAACCATATCTTGTAAAGCATTAACAAGAATTACCACCCCTCAAACTCTCAAGATAGAAGGACATATTAAGAAGAAAAAGGTTCAAGAAGTGAAAGATCACATAGAGCATCAAGAAATGAATATGAAAATATCTTTTAATGCATTGGACGGAATTAACACCCCTCAAATTATCAAGATAAGAGGACATATCAAGAAGAAAAAGGTAATAGTGTTGATTGATTCGAGCAGTACGCATAATTTTATTCATTGTAAGATAGCCAAGGAATTGAATTGCTTCCTATATCCAGCACCATAGTGTCAAGTGACGGTTGGAAGTGGAGGAACAATAAATTTCTCTGGAAAGTGCCATAATATCAAGCTATCCATGGGAGAATATGTATTGAATAGCTCAATGCTTTCCATTCCAGTGGGTGGTGTTGATGTTGTACTAGGAATTCAATGGCTACAATCCTTGGGTACAATAACTTTTAATTTTCAAACAATTTTCATGAAATTTTCTTTGGAAGGAAAGGAAGTTGAATTAAGGGGTATCACAAGGAAACCCGGAAAGATAATCACCTCCAACGGAATGACAAAGCTTCTAAAGAAATAAAAAAGAGGCATAATTGCACAATTATGTTCACTAGAGGTTCCCACATCGAAATCATATATTTCTCCAGATCGCCAAAAAGGCTTGGACAATCATTCCAAGGTATTTGAGACTCCCAAAATCCTCCCACCTATTTGTGATGATGATTATGCTATTCATTTGATTTCGAGAAGTGTTCCTCCAAACATCAGACCTTACCTAATGAGAAGACACTTAAAGGTAAAAATGGATCATGATAGTCTTAAATACTTTTTAGAACAAAGATTATCTTCAGAAGAACATCAAAAATGGGTCACAAAGATGTCGGGTTATGACTTTGAAATCATCTACAAAATATGGGAGAAAAATGTTGTTGCAGATGCACTCTCAAGAAAGGATGAGGATGTGGAAGCATTGTTTTGTGCCATTTCTATTATGCAACTAGATTGGATAAATGAATCAAAGGATGAATGGAACAACGATGAAGAAGTGTGGGAACTCATTCGAAAATTGCAGAAGATCCCAGTTCAAGAAATATTGCCAGAACTTGATGAAGAAGGAAAAGTGATATTGAAACCTGAAGTAGTCACATAACTGAGAAAACGAAAGCTACAGAATCGATCAATTTCAGAGTATCTCATAAAGTGGAAGAACTTACCCGCTAAATATTCCACATGGGAGGAAAAGCATTTTATACATGAGCATTAAGAACTACTCAAGCGTTGAGGACAAGACTTTTTGAAGGAGAGGAGCATGTTACGTCCCTATACTACTAGTGAACCCCTTATTGTTATTAGTACAACCCCCTTATTATAGTGTTGTGCCCATGTAGTCCCCATATTGTTATTATTGTGCTCCATAGAAGCCCACTATTGTTATTATTGTGCTCTTACATTATTATTGTTAGGTCAGCTCTGATTATATTAAGACCCCTTAGATTCCTATATATAGAAAGGAGGTCTTTTCATTTGTATCATCAAATAATTATTCATTTGTGTAATTTAAAGGAGGTTGCCCCCTTGAAGAGGTTGAATTCTAAGGCGTTGATCTATCTTTTCTATCTTTTTGTGAGCTGGTTTCATAACACATGGTGTGTACCATCATTCATAGCTAGACCATAACGGAAACTGATACCAGGAAGAGGTTGGTGAAATAGAGCAGACGATGTTGCTGGAGCAGACAGAGTGGGCCCATCAGATTATCTTGAGAGTGACAGATGAGGAAGGGTGAAAAATTTTGACCCATTAGCTTACTTCATTTAAGAATGTAATTTCGACTTCCACTCCTTGCGTTGACTTTCACTCGTTTCTATAAATCAATTTATTTTTAAAATTGTATTAATAGGCATAGGTTTTCAACTTTTCCAATACTCTTTTCTTGTGTACAATTCCTCTTTGGTGAATTTGTTAGTGGTTTAACAAGTGTCCACTTCATCGTCTCCTTGGGCAATATTTCCATCAACCGTCAGATAAAGTTGAAACTACCACTGGCATGGACCTTCGTTAGTCACCTTTTATGTATTGCGGGATTGTGCCTTTCTGGGACCTGACATACGCTGGGGGTTGATGACATTATTACATTGTGCACAGGGTGAGGGAACTCAATCATCCACTTTGCGTGCTCCCTCTCCTTACATCTATTTCCATTTGAATTGCAACCCATGGGGCACCAATAGTATTTGAATTTGAATTTGGTGTCTAAGTCTTATTCACGTCATAATATATTTTGGAACTCGTTTGAAACTTGTTTTTAAGTCTGGAACTCATTCTGAAATTGTTTTTCGGTCTGAGAATATTTGTTATTCTTGAGTCATGACATATTATATTTAAAATGTATAGAAGTAACTAACACAATTTTGGCATACTCGTCATATAAATTATGATTCAAACTTATATATTTGGTAATATAAAAAGCTCAAATGCTCAAGATTAAATTCTACAATTGAGAGGTTATTTTTGAAGTTTGAGGTAAGAATGATGATTTTGCAACAAATAGACAATGATTAGAAGTGAAAGTCAGTGAGGGAAAACTTGAAAGCAAGGATGGTATTCAGTACCTTGTGTTTTTTCTTCTTATTTGGAATCCTTTATTTCCACACTCGAAGTGCGTAAGTGGCCATGATTTATAAATTAGGGTCTTTCGTTCTTATGCAAACTTGGTGATGTTGAGAAGTTTGTTAATTTTTTCCACCATTTTAACTACATTTTAGTTCCATTTTGTGATTAGAAATGGGCTTAAGAAATGTGACATTTAAAAAGATATTTATGTTTTTTATTAGATGCCATCTTATTTAGTGTAAAATTTAATTAAAATAGTAAAAAATATGTTATATGTATGGTTATATATGTGTGTGTATTTCTTTTGAAATAGAGAATTTAGAATTTTAATTTAATTATCATTAATTATTAAATGGATGATAGGGATTCAACTTCTATAGAATATTTTTAATAATATTCACAAATCAAAAGTTGAGATTTATCTTCAAAGTAGTTACGTCTATTTTATCTTTTTAATTAAGTTGATTAATTATGTTATAAGGCATTTCCCTTTGAAAAGAACTCTCCTCTATGCCAATGTGTGCAAAGGTGAGCCCTTAGATCACTTTGTTGGACAATCAAAGTAATACTATCCATTGGATTATTATCATTTCAACCGCCCAACTTCCACTGCTAATTTTTTCATCTGCGGTAAATTCCAACTTAGATAGTTCAAATGACTGAGATGATGATTGTATTATATTCCCCTTTTCGAGAGGACCAAAATCGCCCTAAATATCACCCAATTTGGTCAAGTGCAAGTTAAGTTATCAATTATTTTATTCACACATGTATTATGGAATGGATTGGCGCTAACCACATGAATAACTGCTTGGGTCAATCTTAACCCCAAGTGACCCCTTAGGAAATCCTATAAATATAGGAGACCTCAATATCATTTGGACACACACATCTTGTCTTCTCTTTTGTCTTGGTTTGCATAGGTTCGACAGAAGGAGTTCTCTCAAGGTTCCAAGATAATAGGCGAAAGGTTCCCTCTGGATTAGGGTCTTCTGGATCTTGGTCATTGGCATAGATCTGAGGTTTTTTGTCCTCATTCACTGCCACAAAGTGGGTAAGAGAGCTACTTTAGTCCCCTTGTCATTAGGAGGCAGTTCAGAGAGAGCAACTTTGGGTTTAGAGACAGATCGAAAGGTTTTGGTCCCCGGTCATTGGCTTCAGGTAGCCCAAGGAGCGACTTTATCAGTTCAGTCACTTGAATAACACTGCGAGGGTGCGACTTTGACTTGTTGGTTTCTCGGATAACCTGACAAGAGAGTGAATTTAGCTCTTCTTTGTTCAGGGCCATAGTCGTAGGCACAGAGACCTCATGGGAGCGACTTTGTTGTTACAGTTGCTTAGATAATGTCTTCATGAGTGCAACTTTGAGTCTTTCATTCGCTCACAGAAAGTACTGATGAGAGCGACCTACTTCAGATCTAGGGTTTTGGCATCTCGGCATCAGTGATTTGTGGATCTGGGTTTCTCTGCTACAGATTGGTGGATTTGAGTTTCTATGTTGTTATGACAGATCTGTAGATCTAGCTTATCATTAAATGTTGTTGATCATATGTATTGGGAGCGTTGTACTCACTATTGTAACATTTTGTGACGATCTAAGAAGAAGAAGAAGATTTGCAAGGGTTTTCCCCATAGTGGGTTTTGCCTTGGTCGCGGACCAATCCTGGTGTGTATGTGTGCATGCTTTCTTCTATTGTTCCTTTTATATTCCGTTGCATTGATGATGATGGTTATGTTGTTTCCTTCTATGTTATTGCACATGTTGATGTACAATAGTGTAGATCTGAATAATGAAATGATGATATAGGGTGAACTTAAATTATTAATGGTGAAGTGCAACTATCATAGTAAAGAACAATGTTGCGTTAAATAAAATTAACATGGTATCAAAGCTAGCTAGGCTGAAGAAAATCCATGGAGATCACCCTTGGGATGACACCATTGATGGAAGCAAGAAGAGGATGGTGGAGACCTAAAATAATTGTAGGGTTTGAAGAAAACCATAATTATTTTGATGATTAGGGTTTGATGGAAAAGTGTTGAGATTTGATGTATGAAACTCTAGCATGATCTATGTGAAGATGCTCAAACAATCATGGAAGATTTGATGAAGTCCTAGATGGGATAATCCTTAGCAGATCTTGTTGGATACTTGAAGACAACATTGGTATATGGACCATGGATATTGGTGGATCTTGAAGATTGGTTCAAGAGGGAGAGGATCGCCTCTCATTGAAGATAAGTATTTCTTGACTTATGATGCTTCGTACTTATAGATATGATGATTATGTTTATTTCTTGTACTTCCAAC
This sequence comes from Pinus taeda, assembly GCA_000404065.3. Lineage (NCBI taxonomy): Eukaryota > Viridiplantae > Streptophyta > Pinopsida > Pinales > Pinaceae > Pinus > Pinus taeda. Next base: position 109,220 of record APFE031222810.1, read on the forward strand.
ATTTGTATATACATGTTTCTAACCTCCTTGATGAGATATGATGAGTAGGTCCTTCTTAAGGATCATTTTGAGATGTAGATCTTGAAAAGAGATAATGAGGTACTTGATGGAAAAGATGATAAAGTGCTTCAAGTGGCCTATGTATAATGAGAAGGTGCTCAAGTATTTGAATACTACAAGGTATGCATGGTATGTTGTGTTTCAACTATTGGCTCAATAAGCCCTAAGGTTGGATGAGAATGCATCTTTCTTTATTGGCTCATAAATGCAAATGAAAGTGACTCGGATCTATGTTTCCTATGATGAAAATATGCACCTAGTATTGAACACTTTGATCTTATTGAATTCTATGAGGTTATCTAATGTTGATACATTAATACACTTGATGTTTGGCTAACATATATGATCTATTTGCTGGATATCTTGATCCTGTCAAGAAGGCTAGCACCTTGCCTCTAGAAAATGATACTTGGCATGATGGACTTCATATAGAAGGATAGTTCATTGACTCCTATATATGAATCTACTAGCAATGCTTGTGATAAGCATGATGAAAGCATATGGAAAGAGTGATTGACACTCTTGTTGTTTGACCTAATTTGATCTCATTGGTCATGGTAACTTTGATATGAGAAGTATAAGTGTAAGATTGATATTCCATATCTCTTACTATCTGTGGTTTTGTCTTGATGGCATATGGTTAAATGAGATACAATAACTTGATGGAGTGACTTGACAAAAAATTCTTTTGTGTTCATAATATTTGAGATATGACGTTGCTTCTATTTGTTGCTTTGAGTCTAAACCTTTGATGAAAGATTTATGTCATGACGCTGATAGCCATACGTTTATGATCTAATAGATATGTTGTTGCATGACTCAAGTTGAGATAGGTTGCCTACATGAATGAATATGGATGATGCAGATCCCTAGTCAAAGGGAGAATCACTTCTCAAGATTCTTACTCTTATCACTATTTGTATTCTATGCTACTCAAATATGATTTAAGTGCATCTGACAGTATTTATCTGCAATGGGACCTTAGATCTGAAGCCCATACATAAATTAGGGTCACATTCACAGATCTAGGAGATCTCATCCCTGGTCGCACTCATGCCAAGGTCTAAACAACGACCACGCAACTAAAGTTGCCTACATGATAACCAAAAGAGAGCAACCAAAGGTTTGACGGTTTTTGACCATCATATGAAGCTTTTTGAAGTTGTCTGAACACTAAATGATGATGTCCCTGACATATTCTTCCACTTTTAATTGATTTCTGAAGCTATTGAGTTATATTGTTGATCATATAATGAAGTATTGTGCTTGAAATCATATGGTCACCTGAAAGATATTAGGACCAAATATGTATTGCAGATAACAACAAGATTTGCTAACAAGAAAAGGTTGAATTTTTGCCATAACATGAACATGCAGACTAAACTTGTGTTTACAAGCGACCGAGACATACTTACAGATATGTCACTATTTTTGTGCTACATCAGGTCGGAATGATTTGCTTACAGATATATATGGACAATGTTTTGTCATGATGGTTAACAATAACTTTGAATTGAAGATTGAGATTTGGTCTCTTCGATAGAATTTGGACTTGACTTGATGTTTAGTGATCTGATTTGATGATTGTTGATTTGCCCTAACCTCTTTATTCTTAGCACAAGAGTTGAAGTAATGATAGTTGTGATTTGGCATGAAAATTGGAACCTGCATGACTCATTCTTGATTTATGCATTTGCACCTAGTGAGAATGAATTGATAAAGTTTAGATTGATAATGCATGACTTGTTGGCATGATGAAGTCATGATTTGATATGAGATACACATGTCTCCTAAGTATTAATACTATGATAATGATGACTTTGTTAAATGGTCATGATCTAGCTTCTAAACTCTGATGAGTTTACTTTCTTGTTAATGGTACAACATTGAGTTATGTAAGGATGATTATGTTGGCATTATGTTTAGAGCATTGCAATCTAGATATGTCTAGATTTGATATTTATCTAATGAAGTCAGAATGATGAGTTCCAAGGAATGGCTTTAATACTTATTATGGTTTTGATTTTATATCTTGATGATCTACTTGTGATAAGTGATGATCCTATGATGATCTAATAAGAGGGATATGGCTTATGAAGCCCAAAATAATGTATCATGGCATGATGAATCGATTTCTGAATTTGGGAAAGAAAATCCATATTACAAAGCTATTAGAATGGCTTTAATACTTATTATGGTTTTGATTTTATATCTTGATGATCTACTTGTGACAAGTGATGAGCCTATGATGATATAATAAGAGGGATATGGATTATGAAGCCCAAAATAATGTATCTTGGCATGATGAATCGATTTCTAAATTTGGGAAAGAAAATCCATATGACAAAGCTATTAGAAAATGTCATGAAAATGAAAATCCTTGGATACTCTGCTTTGAAGTTCAAGATGTTGTTGAACTTGACATGGCATCCGATAGTTGGTGCATTGATGTTCCATTTTGAGCATCCATATATATCTGTATGATGTGCATAATGAATTAATGAGTGATTTACTTCACTCACATAAAGTTGCCACCAAACATGCTTTGAAATATCTGTATGAGGTGTTCTATTTTGAGAATGTGATATTTCTCCTATGATATGTATCTGCATAGAAATATTACTAATACTTGAGATTATTGTTGATATACACATTCGGATGCTTCTTTAGCATGAGATATACCATGATATCTTGGATGAGAGGTCCATACCATGACCCAGGTTGATCACGATGTTGTTAGCATAGCTAGCTGTGAGGCGAGATATATAAGTTCCCTAGAGATTTGTTTGAGCATGATTTGGATATGACATGGATACCATGGATACATTTTGATAATCTGATTGGAAGTAAGTCCCATATTTATAGTTGGGACCGAGATGCTCTCATATATTGAGATAGTGCAATTGTTCAAAACAGGCTTAGGCTTGTGGTTGGCCCTTAGTGAGAGTGAGGGTAATTATGGTATCCTTTTTGTGATTCATATGATTATATATGATCTAACATGATATTTTATTTGATGTTCTGTATGAACATGAAACAAATGCTATTAAGACAAGTTGATGATGAGAGCAATGATGATTGAGGACACTAAGCATACTCTTCCCACCCCGCTTGAGCTTTCAAGGTGAAGAATTGAGATAGAGGACTCTAGGGTTGAGGGAAATATGGACAATAGGGAGTTACCCTATCTGTTACCCAGGGTTGAAGTATGTTTCTCCCCTATCTTCATAGGGTCGGAGAATGTTGCTCTCCTCTTGGTCTTTGCAAAGTATAACCAGTTGGCATCATACCCTCAAGCAGGCCAGCTTGATGAGAATACCGCTCCTCGTTTTGGCCAACGATTTGAGAGTGTACTTTGGGTGTACAACCCAAGTCGATTATGATGCAGGTTTTCTACCATTGATGGGAAGATTAGTAGGAAATAAGATGGTTTGAGATGACCCTATGTGATTCCAAGTTGAGATTGAGCTCCCTTATGAGATCACAAGGTCACTATGCACTCCCCTATATGTTTGGATATCCTATTGCTAAGATATTCTAGGTTGAGACATGCTCCTTGATGATATGCTCTTCGATGGTGATGCAGGTCATAGATCTGATTCCCAACTAGTGTTTCTAGGTAGCAGCCCAATGACATTTCCAAGTAGTAGCCTAATGATATTTCGAGTAGTAGCCCACTAGCAAAGATTCCAGATAGCAGCCTGATGGATAAAGGATGTTAGATTGAACTCCCCTCCAGTAAAAAAATATTCTTCTTTTAGATCAAAGAAAGTTTCAACAGTTAGTTGAGCAGAGATAGTCAAGCATTACAACAACTTGATAAGACATAAAGATATGGACAAACAGGAACAATTAAGAGATAAACAAGAATAAGAAAAGGATAGAGCAAGATGTACAATGATGATTTGTGATGATGAGACAATTGAGATGGACATGGCACGATGACGACATGACAAAGATGATCTGTGATGATACGTGATGACATTCGAAGATTTCAGAATGGAATATTGTTCGATGGAAAAATATTGGCAGGTGGATAGCTCAAATGACCAAGATAATGATTGCATTATATTCCCCTTTTTAAGAGGACCAAAATCAACCTAAATATCACCCAATTTGGTGAAGAGGAAGTTAAGTTATGAATTATTTTATTCACACATGTATTATGGAATGGATCGGCCTTAACCACATGAGTAATTGCTTCGGTCAGTCTTAACCCCAAGTGACCCCTCAGGAAATCCTATAAATAGAAGAGACCTCAAGATCATTTGGACACACACATCTTCTCTTCTCTTTTGTCTTGGTTCACACAGGTTCGATGGAAGGAGTTCTCTCAAGGGTCCAAGATAACAGGCGAAAGGTTTGCTCTGGGTTAGGTTCTTCTGGATCTCGGTCATTGGCACAAATATGAGGTTTTTTATCCTTGGTCACAGATGCAGAGTGGGTAAGAGAGTGACTTTGGCCCTTTGGTCACTGGGAGGTAGTTTAGAGGGAGTGACTTTGGGTTTAGAGACAGATCGAAAGGTTTTGGCAGGGAAAATTTTAAGAACCACCTTAAATTTATATGTATAATAAATTGATGAATCCCCATGATACAAAGGGAAAATGGGAGGTGATTTTATCAATAATATAATATGTATATATAATTTTTTTGGCGAATCTCTCACCGGATTATATTATCTTGTAAAGTCATGGCGAATCTATCATGGAATTATAAAATGTTGTAAGATCTTGGCAAATCTTTCACTGAATAATAAAAAGTGAAGTCTTGGTGAATGTTTTGTTAAAGTATGAAACCATATATGATAATAGGAAAACATATTCATTAAATTGTAATATACTAACATACGTGTTTGCAAAAAAGAAACATAATTTTCTCTTCCTACAAACAATGTTGCAAGTTTCAGTGGCCATGTTTGTCAAGGTTCTCACTGTACACTCTTTCATATCCTTCTATTAGTTTTGATAATATTCCACAACAAAGTTCTTGTAGATGTTGATCTTGACCACCAGTTTTGTCAAGGTAGGAGAGATTAATCTTTTCTCTACCACTTTTGTCAAGATATCAAATTTCTTTCTTATTCCATAGATTCCAACTGCGAGATAAAAAAATAAAAAAAAAAAAAGAAGAAGAAGAAGACAAACAAACAAACAAACAAACAAACAAACAAAAAACACAAAAAAACAAAACAAACAAACAAACAAAACAAACAAACAAACAAAACAAACAAACAAACAAACAAACAAACAAACAAAAAACAAAAAACAAAACAAAAAACAAAAAACAAAAAACAAAAACAAAAACAAAAACAAAACAAAACAAAACATATTTTACACCACTTTTGTCAAGCTATCAAATTTCTTTCTTATTCCATAGACTCCAATTATGAGATTAAAAAAAAAAACACACATTTTGTTTACCCCAACATGCCAACAAGTAGCAAGCCCCAACTATATAATATAAGAAAGTAGTAGGTATCCCAAAGGCCTGAAGGAGATCTAATGGAAAGAAGTGACCATTGTGAGAAGCCTTCTGGTCAATATATTAGTATATACATATAGATTTATTATTATTTTAATTGGAAATCTTCAATTAAATAATAAAATTTAATTATGTCTCTTCCAATCTAAATTGCTTATTAGCATAATTCAGTACCTTCATACGTTTTGCATTTTTTAACAATGTTGTAACATGTGGATTAATTTCCGCTTTGGTGCACAATCTTCGCCTTTTAGGACAATATGGTGCACTGGCCCAACCCTACAGATCATTACAACAAATTAAGAATAACAGAGAAGATGAAAGGTTGTACAAACCAACATATTTTTCAAACAACTAATCCAACATCAGTACATTAACTTTTTCATCAAGATATCATATTGAGAACGTTTCGAAAATGGTGAGAAATCTGGGCACTGACTATCTCTCTTCTGTGAGGGTGATGTGGAAAGAGTGATAAGATTTCACTGTTTTGAATTTTTTTTTGTTAAATCAGAAAAACCAATATTAATGGAGATATTGGTATTTTTTTACTAAATTTTGTGAAGTGACTAAATGTAGCTTTAACCATTCACCTTAAGATGTCTTTTATAATATAATTTCCTAAGTCTATTTAATATCTTCATTATCATAAAAACCAACCTATATCCATCTTAACTCCACTTCTACCACTCTTGGAGGGATGAAATCTATTTATCCCTCTGAGCACTTGGTAGACCCGGAATTAAGATGGATGTAAGCTGATAGAATTTCCCTTTAAATAGTCTATGCTCACTTGAATACCATGATATTACCATGGGTCAATACCATGGGTTATCATAAACCTAGAGCTTAAAAACTACTATTAGTAATTTATAAAAATTAATAAGATTCATAATTGACTTTTATTTTTATTTTTTTTATTTTAACCAAATTAAAATGTTTAAGTGACATTAAATTACAAGATCCATTTTTATCCTTGATATACCAAGCTCGAGGATCAAATATTTTTTCACTCTATACTAGTTTGCATATCACGACATTTGATCCCTCCCAAGGCTTAGTAGATCCAGAGTAAATATGGATCTATGCTGGTTTAATTCCCTCTTTCAAATAGCCTACATTCCACGTGAATACCATGGGTCAATACCATGTGACAGTTTTTTTTATTAATACTAATATTAGGGTTAATAATGGGTTAATAATGTTTTTTTGCATGGTATTAATAATAATATGGCCCATGGTATTTGGCCCATAGGCTTCACCTAAATATAACACATTTTCTGAGTGTTCTTAAATATAAAAAAATGTTTTATTTATTTACCATACCTCTAGTTTATTTATATTTTTATTAATTTACCATACCTCTTTTATAAATATGTTATTTGGCCCATAGGATCCACTTAAATAAAACCTCTTTTTTTAGCCTGGTTATGGACTAAATATAAAAAGAGGTTTTATTTATTTACCATACTCCACTTTATTTTTATTTTTATTTATTTACACGTAAATATAAGGTGACTTATGGAGTAAATATAAAAAAAAAAAATTCCATTATTCTTTATATGATTATGACTAAACAGATGCAAACTTGGAATATGGCAAGAACATTTTTCAATCTTTAAATAAACATGAAAACAAGAGACTTGAATTTTTAAATAAAATGAATTACTCTTTTGTGACCATTTGTTCCCAAAAAATAAGGTCATTTTCTCGAGATTAACCCCAATACCATGAAATACAGGAAAATGAAAGAAAAAAACCTTTTTTACACCGAATGTGGAGGGTGAAATAACTATCATATATACCTATTCTTGAAAATTAGGGTGAAAGGAAGGTTGTAACTCCTAATTTGAAGGGCTAAATTTATTTTTTTTACTCTCTCCCTTAAAATAAGATGGGCTAACCTCCATACCTAATTTTTTTTATAAAATAAGGCTTCACGTAGCCTAGGAGCGACTTTGTCAGTTCAATTGCTCAGGTAGCACTACGAGGGTGCGACTTTGACTTTCTGGTCGCTCAGACAGCTAATGAAGAGAGTGACTTTGGTTCTTCTTATTCAGGGCCATAGTCGGCAAATAAACCTCCTAGGAGTGACTGTGTTGTTATAGTCACTCGGATAATGTCTTCATGAGTGTGACTTGGAGTTTTTTCAGTCGCTCACAAACATTACTAATGAGATCGACCTAGTTCAAATCTGGGGTTGTGGCATCTCAATGTCAGTGATATGTGGATATGGGTTTCTCTGTTGCAGATCGGTGGATCTGAGTTTCTCTGCTGTTATGACAGATCTGTACATCTGTAGATATGGCTTATTGTTACCTATTGCTGATGATATGCATTGGGCTCATTGTACTCACTAATGTGACTTTTTATGATGATCTAAGAAGAAGAAGAAGATTTCCAAGGGTTTTCCCCATAGTGGGTCTTTCCCTAATCGCAGACCAATCCTAGTGTCTCTATATGTGTGCATGATTTCTTTTACTATTCATATTCCGTTGCATTGATGATGATGGTGATGTTGTTTCTTTCAATGTTATTACACATGTTGATGTATAATAGTGTAGATCTGAATAATAAAATGATGATATGGGGTGGACTTAAAGTATTAATGGTGAAATGCAACTAGCATAGTAATGAATAATGTTTCCTTAAAGAAAATTAACATCCACAACATGTGTTATCATATCAACCACTTTCATATTTGGTCATGTTAGGGTTTGAATGGCTATGCGAGGCTATGTGTGTTAGTATCAACAGAATTTGGGGCACGAGAAGCAGAGCATCATACGAAACTAGAAAAATCTGTCTGCACCTACGATTTTGCCACATATTACATGAGAGGTTCGAAAGCCAAGCTAAATTTTCCCCTTCCCCCACTGGAAATCCCCTACACCTCTTCTTTATCACCACCTAAAATTAAAGACTTTGATGCCAAGTTTTCTCCAGAAGAATTGTCGTTGCCATCTGAACCAACGTTTCATATTTTGGTTCGGAACCAGAAAACTGCATTGACGACCAAGAGATTTGGGCAGAGAACAATCCCACATTTTGGGATTGGGTACTTCTTTAATGCGTGGAGAGTGGAAAGTCTCCAAATTTAAGTGAATTCCCTCCCTTGGATGAGTCCATGGAGTACTTTGGGGTTTGGGGGTCACTAGTAGCCCACTAAGGTAAAGTGGTTAATTTACAAATTCTTTTTATGGAATTGTTGACTTCTGCTACAGGGCATTGTTAGTTTCCATCCATTGATAGTGGCCATCCATTGTCAGTGGCCATCCATGGAAAAAATTTCACATTATAATGAAATGTTTTCAAGCTCTTCATTTTGGATTAGAAGCTAGCAAGTGAAATTGAGCATACACAATTAAGTTTATCACCAAAGGCTTTTGACGGCAATGAAAACCCTTCTCTTTTTATTCTCAATTCTCCTATAGGGTGTTGTCGATGGCCATCCGTGGCAGAAAGTTGGTTTGCAATCAAAATTTTGTATTTATGATATTTGTCCATTCCTTGCCTGATTCAGTGTCTGTATGCTTATGATTTTGCTTATTGTTAATGAATGACATTGGTGGATGGAAGCTCCTCTTCACATTGAGAAGATGAGCCACCAATAGAAAATGAGGCCACATCTTCATTATTATTTGTACACATTCAAATTTAAACCAAAAAAATGGCAAAAAGATGATAAAATTGCAATCTCTTTTGAGTTCAATTCACCGGCAGAGTTTGATGGGCATTTGAAACAATTTCCAAAATGTTATGATAGACTGGAGTTTTGCGAGTGGAATGGGGACTTACAGGAATAGAAAAGAAGATGGCCTTTGAGTTTCCAATATTTTTAGGATGTCATTCCTCCTTAGTTTGGCATTCAACTACTACGTGAACAAGCTGATGGTAATGCTATAATCAGTACTAGATTGAGCCAGCGCTAGATGTGGGCAACCCAATGGTTTCAATATGAGAGACCTTGATGGTGATTGACATCAAGGGGTCTCGGGACTATGGGATTTGGCTTGCTTGCAACACTGGGAACTGTTGTGGCCAAGCCAAGGGTGAATGTTGTTGACGTAGATGGAGATGGTATTTTTCTGATGAATGTGCGAGAATTGGCCACCATCAGGGTAGAAAGCGTGCCTGTTAAGATGATGGTATTGAACAATCAATAATTGGGCATGGTGGTTCAATGGGAAGATATATTTTACAAAGAAAATAGAGCACATGCTTACCTTGGGGATCCATTTGATAAATCTTAGATTTTCCCCAATATTTTGAAGATGACAAAGGCATGCAATAATCTAGCAGGTAGGGTAACAAAGAAAGAAGATGTCAAGGAGGCCATTTCACAAATGCTCAATTCCCCCAGGCCATATTTATTGGATTTCATTGTGTCACACCAGGAGCGTGTCTTGCTTATGATACCCAGTGGTGGAGCTTTTAAAGATATTATAACCGAAGGTGATGGGAGAAGAGCATACTAAAAAGAAGAGGCTAAGTAATTTCTCATTGTATAAGATTATTCTAGGTTCTAAAAGTGCATTTTCATTGTTTTCCTTTTGAAGGTATGGAGAAAGATTTCTTTTGTCTCATTTGCAATTTTATTGGTAGGACACATTTTCTTTCTCTAACTTATACAATACATAAATCAGGACAAGTTTGGACAGCTTAGATTGTTCACAAAGTCTTGATTTTATGTTTATATGTTGTGATTGCTAAGAACGAATGCAACAAAATATCATCTTTGTTTATACTGATATTGGGTGGCCCATGAGGCAAGGGCATAAATTGTGGTGCATTGTATCTCTAGTTCTACTTATTATTTTTCTGTATTTGTCTGTTTTTTATAGCAAATGTGCATTCATTTCATTACATAAAGCATTTTGCAAAGTAAGATCCACATAAGATATCCAAGGATGAATTGAAAACAATCTATACAAGGAGGATAAATGTTGCAGTGTCATAGATTTCATAATAATATATGGCATACAAGTTTGATGGTAACTCACCATTTCTACCTTTGATAGTGGATTTTGAAAACATGTCCATCCTATATGTAACAAAATTGTGTTTTAAAGATTTTTTGAATTGCTAACTCTAGATCTTGAAGTCAAGACTTTTTACTAAATGTCTTTGCGAGATACCTTAGAGATGTAATTGTTGTTGTTCTTAGCAATTGTCTAACAATTATAACATTTAGTGAATTCCATATTGTAGGACATATGTTGGAAAGTCCATTTTTCATTGTTCCTAGAATTTTAGAGTTGACCTTTCCAGTATTATTATAAAACCCTCACCAATGACAACAATTTATAATTATAGTTTTGCAAATGGACATCGCTCCGAGAGCAAAAAAATTCAATGTTTGGGAAGAAAGAATACGGGTTGTTGTGGAGTGAAGTTTGGCGGTGGGTCTTCAAATCAAAACATATCTTCTTGTACATCACATGGTAAATCATGCTCAACTTCTCTATAGTGAACCATTTTGTGGGAACATGTTCCATTCTTATTTGATAGGAGCTCTTCTTCATTTGAAGATGCTCCTGCCCAGACAATTTTAGGTTCTACAACTAGCTATTTGAGATAATAAACATAAATTTAGATTGTTGCACCTAGATATGAATCCATTCATCTCATCAATTAAGCGCATTGCTTTTGTGAAAATGTGTTTCCTTATTGATTTGGGATATTTGATTGTTTCTATTTTCCCTGAGAGAAGTGAGGTGCACTCTACAACCATGGGTGCAGGGGACATTGAATGTGTGTCACATCACCTGTATAAGGTTATGTTGATGATGCTCAAACCACCAACATGTCAAGGGGATCTCCCCGGTAAGAAGTCCCAATTAGACCTCAAACTGTTTGGTGTAGGAGTCCCAACAGTGGCTCGTAAGGTAATGCCTTGACCACGGTGTCACACAGAGGCAAGTAGAATAACTCTGTCAGCAACAAGGGTGTCACTGATGCAGTGAGTCAAGGAAGGTGTATGAGAGGTTCCAACACTTCGAAGGGGGGAAGGAGGTGAAGGTGAGTTCCAGGTTGAAATGGGTCAGTCCCAACTCGTCTAGGAACACACAACATAAAGGACATGTACAACTTCCGGCGAAGCAGTCCACTTGGATGCGGCAGTCACATTATATAAGGTAAGATAACACATACAACACCCACGGATGAGTCCGAGATGACTGTGACGATTATTATAGCAAGGTTCAAGTGAAAGGTTTGTCTGATTTCCAAGCAGAGAAGTCGACACGGACGTTGATAGCGTTAACAACATATGCAACACATTAACAACGCAATTCATATAATTTCATGTGAATCAATTCATACACATGTAAGTTAAACAACACATATCATTAAAGCAACCGGAGCAGTCCAACTACAATAACAACATATGCATGAAAATGTGCTAGCTCTTATTATATAAAGAAGTGTAAGTCACGATCATACAATACATCCATGTAAAACTGCTAGCCCCAATAGTGGAACATTACAGCCACATCCACCTGCTCCTCCAAAGAGATGTACTAGGTAGGTGAAGTGGAGAAGCCAAGGCACATTACAATATTGTCCAAGCCTTCTTCAAAATAGTCTTAGTAGAAGCTTGGCTGACCAAAATCCCTTACAATGAGTTATGAGGGACTATTTATAAAAAAAGGTGGGGTGACCCTTGACATTCCCCTTTGTGACAGTTCAGCTACCCTCATGACTCTTCACCTACTCTATGACTGTTACATCCAACCATTGATACTTGACTTACACTTGACACGACTCAACATTACAATGAACATGTACTCATATGAGACAAAATGGATTTAGCAAGCCTTGTAAGACATCATTTACACTCAGTCCATTGTGATGAGACCAACTCTTTTACATTGTTGTGATGGTGAAGGTGGTGAGCTAATGCCAAGCTTGGTCATCCGTGATGGTGTGCATGCACCTCATGGTGAAATATTGATAAAGCAAACTCTTGCCTCCATTGCAACTAGTGCATTGGTTTTCCCCCTTCTTCCAACTCGTTTGCTAACATGCGCATGGTCTTCTTGGGTACGGTTGAACCGGCAACACACTGATGCATAGTGTGTGTGTTGGTGATCATGCGCATCAACTTTTCGAAGTACATGTTTAGCTCTAGTTGAACTTGCTTCTTGTCTTCACCTTGGTGAGTGTGTTGAATGGGTTGGGTTGCATGCATGTGCACAATGACATGGATGATGCTAAATCCTTTGCATGTGGTCAACAACACTACTCACCATGTTTTCTTCGTGCTAGCTGCGGGGATGGATCTTTAACTTGTATGGGCACAATTTCATCCGTGAGTGCATGTTGTGCCTACTATTGTTCCTGATCTTGTTGTAACTCATTCATCTGCCTGTGCATCTTCATGTTCTTCCTTGAGTTATTGCTTCGGCACATGCAACTCCTTCTTCATTCCATTTTCTATATTCGCACGACCTTCATGTCGTGTCATCACCTCATAGCCTGATTCTCCAAAGTTGTTTTCATTAGTAGTGGATCTACTTGATCTTGCAACTTTGTTCTTCCTTTTTGTTTTCCATAGCCTTCCTTTTGCATTCACTACATTTGTTGCATTTGGTATGCTTCCTTCAGCTGTTGTTCATGATGCTACTCATTGTGATGTTGTCACTTGATGTCCTTGTCTACGAACAACTTGATGTCTTCATGGGTAGGAAAGCTCATAGACACTTGATCGACTGCATCTCTAAGCGTGCTCTGGACGGTGTCTTTGTATCTACTCTCCTGGAAACCATTGTACCTGTACTGATGAGAGGAAGATGAACACCGGGGATAACTGGACATATGGCAACACTCATGGCAAGAAATCTGTCAGTTGAAAACCAAAATGAACATGAGAACTGACTTGTAACATACCTGGGTGAATGATCATGAAGGTTGCACAATTTCAGCTGAGAGGTCGTGAGATCGATTGCCAGACTGCTCAAGGCATAGTCTAGGTTGTTGGGAGATTGGATGACTACTGGAACTGCGCAATGCACAGTCCAATCTAGCTGCTAATTGTTGGGATTGCGCAATGTGTAATTCCAGTTGGGAAGGACTACTGGCCTAGGGACAAATCTATGCTATTTCTTGGGCCAAGTAGCCACTGTCCTCCAGAAATGCGCAAAATAGTCTTGGAGGCTAGTGCTGGGAAGGAATACGCAAATATGGAGAGGAAGGTGAGCCTTCCTTTCCCAGATTACGCAATTTAGCCTTGGTGAAGGTAAAGCCCGGGCCAAGGTTGGTCGAACTCGCCGATGGGCAACTGAAAGCAAGTAAGTCAATGAATGCATGGTGACAATAAGTGATAGCAGAAGTTATTAACAGTGCATGCAAAACACGAAAGAAATATTCAGCAAATAGATCAACATGCATGTGGGTGAGGCAGTTCGCCAGTTGGGCAAACGTCCGTGCAAAACAATTTCATGCATGCGACAACAATGGGATAGCAACGAAAACTGAAATAGAGCTAGTACAAGCTAGTATACATGCAAATGGAAACAAGCATTTGAAGAAATCAAGAAAATAGTACTACCACAGGAGAAAACACAAAAGCGACAAAAATGCAGTACAAGGCATGGGAAGTGAGATTACCCCAAAACAGTTGAGATGAATGTGTCAACTGCTCCTAGATGTCATGTGGGGTGTCATAGCTGCAAGGTTGATGTGAGGAATGAGCTCTGCAGTGTCCGGTTGATGAGTTTTGATAACACCAAGGTTGTGATGTGCATGCCACAAATCTAGGGGAAGTGACACTTGGTGGGAGGTTTCTGAATTGCTCCTTGCATGTAACCTCCAACTGATAAACATTGATCCCTAAAACAAGGGATGCCTTTGCATGCTGCCTTGGGAGAAGAAACCCATGCATGCAAGTCTCTTTTTCTTAGTCTCGAAGGGAACCAATCAACTCAACTGCACATGCAAGAGACCGCTCGACTACTAGAGAAAAATGTGCATTTTTGGCTAGGAGCTGGGTTGACTGCCCAGGAGGTTTATGTAATTTCTAGGCAAAGCAATTGACTGTTGCCCAAACCTACACAAATCCTGGGCTGAACAACCTACTGCTAGGAAAATTTGTGCAAATCCTGTTGGGAGGGTTGGCCGGAAAGATTGTGCAATCTTGGAGACCAGGAGGTTGTCTGAGAGGATTGTCAATTCCTAGGGGGAAGGCTAGTTTCCCTCTAGGAATGCACAATTTTCAAGGGGAAGTTTCTCAGCCTGCAGCTGGACTAACTCCTAGTGAGAAACTTGTGAGGGGAATGGATCAACTGTGATCGACAGGCTGCCTTTGTGCGAGGAAAACTCATGAAGATTGAGTACTTGATGAAGAAAGACAAAGTGTTGTGCAAGGTTGGTAGGGAGGCTCCAAAACAGGTTAAGGAAAAATTTTGGAGGGTGGTTGTAGCTGCTACAACAGGTTAATAAAATAAAATGAGAGAAAATCCAATGTCATATGTGTAGAAATTCCATAAAAATTATGATCTGCTTGAATGAACAAATATGAACATAACTTGTAACTCAAGACACATAATTTTATCTACTAATTTTGCAACGGAATAGGAATAGAAATAACGCAGTCACACAATACAAAAACACTTGTTTTTCTAGGGAACCTAACTGAGAAAAACCTGTACTTGATTGAGAATTTTATTGATAGAAGAAGGAGCAATATATCTCTTACAAAAACAATCTTTCTTCAATAGGAACCAATTTGGTTTTCTCTACTTGTACTACACTGAAACACTCCTTGCAAGACTTCGATCCCTGCTTCCCTATTTCCTTGTGCAAGTCCTAAGGAAATTCTCCTATAAATTTGCGCACAAGCCTCTCTTGGTATGTTGATCCTCTCACAAGTTCACACATACAAACACAAATATGTGTTCTCTACTGCCTTGTGTCACCAACTCGTGCTCACAAGAGAATTGAATAACAATGTGCCTTGATCATCCTTTTAATATTT
The DNA here is from genome assembly GCA_000404065.3 of Pinus taeda. NCBI lineage: Eukaryota > Viridiplantae > Streptophyta > Pinopsida > Pinales > Pinaceae > Pinus > Pinus taeda. Next base: position 124,738 of record APFE031222810.1, read on the forward strand.
TGAAATAAGTTACATCTGACAAGTCTTTATTTTAAGAAATCGAACTACTGGTTGAAGAGTTAACAAAGGCTATCAAGTTGTTGTAACTCGTCCTGCATTAATTTAGAAGTTAAGGCTCTCTTAGCTCGTCCTTTCCCAAATTAACTAGCACTAGAAGACAACAACTGAGCCTTCCACATCTGCACTAGTCAAACTGCTTTCATGCACATGTCCTAACTTTTAGGAATTAGCTCCTAACTTATAGGAATTGGTTCCTAGCTTATAGGAACTTGTGCATGCTAAAGAAAAATTGCTTTTGGTCTCTTTGACTAAGGCACAAGTCAAAGAAGGACCTCTCTCGCTATTATTTTCAACAATATGTACAAAGGTCATTGCCAATGAAAAACATTACTTTAAACATAAAGTGTGGGAGGCACTTGAAATCATCAAGCACTCGCGCAACCTCAATAGGGATGGAGGCTTGGAAATTAGCAGAAATTGGATTTCCCTGCTCCCTCGCAATGAATAAAATGTCCTTCCCCTCATAGCATCCTTACCATTCTTCATCATTTCCACACCTCTGCCCCCTGCTCCCCCAAATTCTTCCCTGTATCATACTCTACCTCTTATCCTAAAAATTCCCCTATCACCGTCTCATGCTCCACCACTATGAATTTCATTAGCCACCCATTTTTTGAACCCCCTTCTTTGACCCTGGCCTTTGTTAACCAATCCCTACCCCTAATAATAATATTAATTAGTATTAAGTAATATTGCTTATATATCATGAGTGGAAATTAGGTATAGTTAAGATTTATATAAAAATATATATATTATCAATTAACTATAACATATGGTCTATAAGATTAAAATAAAAAATAAAATAAATAAATTATAATATTAGTTAAAGTGATAAATGAATACTACTCTACATTAAATAAATAAAAAATCAAAAAAGATTTATAATTTAATTAAAAAGATTTTTTTGTTAAAAAAGTAGGATAAATTTATTCACAATAATATTCTCTTGAAAAGCATAAGGTTAGTAATGTTAATACAATATTATATTTAATTGTAAACAATAATATAACTTATATAAAAAATATATCAACAACAAATTAAAAGAATTAATCATTATTTAATGGAAAATCATAAAGGTAAAAAAAGTAATACAATTTATTAATTAAGGGTAATAAAAAATGAATTAGAATAAAAATTATGTTTAAATAAAAATGATTATTCATCTTGAGCTGGTTGGCTCCTCACCTTGGTAGCACAACTGATTATATATATAGCCCAATTTCTCTTCTTTGTAGATTCAGTCCTGAGGAGGAGTCTTGTTCTAGACTGAAACCGCAGACATAAAAATGTAGACTGTGGAATATCCAAACTCACAATCTCAAAGAAGAGCCAATTTCTTATTTCTTTTAAACTAGCTTAGATCCATCTCAACCCTTATTCTTTTACGTGGCGAGAGGTTTGCATGTGGTTATTTTAATCTTCTTTGTCATGAAGAGATTTGAGGTTAAGATGGATCTATGGTTTCCACCTATGTTTATTGGTTTTGAGGGAGAACTTATCCAAGTTAGGAAATCATCTATCTTTTTTATTTAGAAAGATCAAATTTTGATGTCTATGTGCTTATTCTTTTCCTTTCTTTGGTAAATTTTCTGCAAAATTCTTTCAAAATTTTTCATTTGAGATGATTATTTGTTGCACGATGCATGTACTCCTATTCTTCTCTACGGTAACTTAGATGCAAGCTTAATGCCATTTCTCCTTTCCTTTATGCTTTTTCTATTGTAAGGCATACATGTTGCGTAATTTAGATGAAGCTTAATTTCATTGCTCCTTTCCTTTATGCTTTTTTTGTTGTAAGGCATACACGAGGACTGCCTAGATGGGAATGGTTTCAGATTAATGACACATCCTTAGAATATGTAGTCCAGAATCGATATTTCTCTTCTCGCTAATTGCCAAAAGGATTTTTGTTTATTGGATGTTTAGTTTTGCTTGTTTGTGTCTCCGTTTGTGAGCTTTATCATCCTTCCTTTTTACTCTTGTTGGATATTTCTTTTCTACATTTTGATTTATTTCTAGGTTTATAGAAATGTATTAAGGGAATATTTAGAAGACATGTCACCTTGTTTGACCTGGTGCAATTAAGCTTTTTGGATTTATTGAGCTTGAAATGTCACATGTTCTTGAAGTGTTCATGAAGTAATAGGGATCTCCAACCAACTGAATACCTAGTCATTTTAATTCTAACTACTGATTTTTCAAACCATTCTGAGGAACCCATTGTTGAAAGAGACACTGGGAATTTGCTAGAAGAGTAGTGAAGTTGCAATCTTTCAAGCTATGGGATCGTGGAAGGCATTATCAGATAAGTAACTCAACTTCAATCCCTTTTATGTTTCGGTGAGTGAGATTATTGCTAGGACTTGAGACTTTGTTGTGGTATATTATTTCAAAAGGGTTCTATCTGCAAATATAGAGAAAGAGATTTAAAGCCTCAATCAAATAAAAAATTCCATGGTGTAATTCCATTAGTTAGAACATTACTTGTTGCAAGAATTAGCATTGGTTTGGTTATTTTAGTACTTTCTTCTCATGCAGTCATGCCATGGTCCTTGCAATTTTGTTTTGTTTTGATCTCAAAATGATTGGAAATCCTCCCTTTGCCTTTGACAAGTCATCTTATTCCATAATTTGTGTGCTACTTTAACTTGGGAATGTAGGTTTATTAGAAGAAAAATGTCCCAAGTGCATTTGATAGAAATATTTTATCTATAGTTGCATGGGTGCTTCTTATGCTCTCCCCCGTCAACTGCACTTGTACAAAGAAAATTGTTGCACCTCTACATTTATATTTTAAAAATATTAAGCTAGTTGCATCAACACCCACACCTGCACTTAGCCACACCCATGCGTCATTGGTCTTATTCTTTGAGCATTTTAGTCAGCATCTGCATAAATTTGATGATGGGAGGGATTCATGTGTGATTTCCATTTTTCTGATCTATGCATATGCTCCACATAGGATTTTCCTTTGATGATGCACTTTAATGTACTATAGTTGAAAATGTAAATTATTTAGTCAACGTTTGTGAGAATATTATTACACCATGCCACACTTCACTTGTGATTTCGATGTGTAGCTTTATCGTCAAAAATAGATACACAATATAATTTCATTTTGTTAGCTGTCATTAGTAGCTCTTTAATCCAAATCACCAATAAGAGCATGTGATGAGGCATGTAGTTGCAATTATTGAGGGAGAAGTTGTCCCTCTTATAAGCATGGTGGAGTGCTCTCTTCTTGAACAAATTATAGTATGTGCTTGTACAAATATACGTGAGTATAAAGAGTGAATTTATCATCTGTCTTCAAGTGATTCTTAGAAATGTCTAGCATAAACCTTTTGGCGGCAAAGTGAATATCATGTTTAAGATTATATGATAGATCAGGTGCATGAATATGAACATATGATAGTGAATAATCATTATAAGGATTTCACTTATATTTTCCATACATGAAGAGGGCAGCCATGAAGGAACTTTTAGGCGAAATCCTTGAATCCATGACTTTATTGGAGATTTAAAGAAACTAGAACTCCTACAGACCAACGCTGGTTCATTTGAAGAACAATTTCATGAGTTGACCTAGATTATTTTGGATCAAATAGAGGTGATTGAATAGCAATCAAGTAAATTGGCTAGATTAGAGGGATGCCTCTTAAACATAACCATAATAGTTTCAGATCGAAAGAACATAATCGAATCCCGAATCAATAGTATAATATGGTTAGAATTAGAATTACTTGTTGTTAGAGTTTAGTGCACTAGACATGTCAAAGGTAACTAAAACTCTTAAGGCATATATCTCAGCTAGCCTAGAAAGCCAAAAAGAGCTAGTCTTCAAGATCAAAATAATGGATACCGCCTAGTCTTAAATTGTCAAAGGAAACTGCAACTCAAAACCACTGCCCATGGTAGCTAGCTGTACTGAGCCAAGACAAGTTTGAAGAAGAGAAATTGTAATACACCTTAATTCTTAATATCAAAAGTAAGATCTATTGATTTAACATTTTGTAGATGATAAGGTTATGTAAACCAAAATATAACACATTAAAACTAGCTATAACATAGAAACTCTATTTTTTAATCACTACAATAAATTTTGACTAGTCAAGATAAGATCAAGCTTTCAATATTTTCTTTCCTTTTTTTTTTTTGATATCTAGCTGAATCGGCAATGATGGTGGTATCGTACTCGTGTTACACAAGGTCGAATCCCACTGGATGCCACTATAACAGCTAGGAGGAACCGCCTAGCCCGCAAGGAACGACCCCTCAAGATAAGACGAGACTTGAACCCGTGACCTGCACAGCGGCATGAACGACTTAGCAAATTGTTCGCTGACCACGAAACCAAACCCCTACGAGCAAGCTTTCAATCTTCAAATGCAAAGTCTAAATAATAATTTCTCTAGACAAAATTAAGCTTAAAATTCCAATTTAATTAAAATTAAACTTAAAATGTCAATTGAATTAGAATTAAAAACCCACAATTTACCCCAGAGAATATGTTTTCAAGACCGTGACTCTTATGCATGTTACAAATGACGAAGTCAAAACGTTTTGCTTTTGGGCTCATTTATGCAAAACCTTTTAAATTCTGGTCATTCCAATCCAAAAAATGTTTGAAAATAACCCATTTTTTCATATAAAAAACTAACCCTCCAAAATTTTTGGCTTTTCGCTTCATTTATGAGAAACCCACTAAATTCTGGTCATTCCAATCCAACAAGTGTTTGAAAATTTATACCTTTTCTTCGTATAAAAAAACCAACCCTTCAAAATTGTCAAATCATTGTCTTATGTGCAAATAGTGCCGTTATTTGAAGCGAAGTTATAAACCAAAATGAAAATTTATATAAATCTTCTGATTAAAGATTCTTTTTAATTAAATAATATTTTATTGGCTAAACTAAAATTTATATTTTGAACATTACATTATGTCCCGACCCTTTATCTTATTGACTTTATTCGAATGCATATGTCACGTGGGTTTCAATCTTCCATTTCTTCCATTTTATTAACTTACTTTATTCCGCTCTTTTCTGACTTTGGTTACTGAAAATTAGTCAGTCATATTTACGAGATTGAGTTGTAATTTTTAAAAATATTTTGTCCAAGTTCAAGTAGGCCCAGAAAAAATAATTATATTTATGATAAATATCAAAATATTTATCATAAAGATGTTGGCCAAAAAATTCTCTCATGTGATTTCTACTGAAAGACTTTGTTTAAATCAAAATATTTATTTATGAAAATCTTGTTGATGCAATATGATTTTTTGGACATAAATTATATCAAACTTTTGTGAATAGTTAGACCAAAATGTTCATGTTATGTTTTCCTTTCTTTCCTTTCAACATATATATAGGGAATGTAATCTACAACATATGCTCTTCTCTTTTTGCGAAGGAATGAATCATTCTTTTTGAAATTTGTCAGGGCTCACAACTTATTAACAAGGGGACTTAATTTTCCTTCAAGCCACCATTTACAAACTTTTGCATTATAAAAGAAATCCTATTAATTTATATTTCTTCTTTTCTTTCTGAATTATGGGAGATGTGATCGATCGTCATTTTTGTTAGCTTGTGGAGATGTGGTCGGTATTCCAAAAAATGTTATAAATTAGAACTAAATTATGGGAGCTTATGAGGTTATTGTCGAGAAAGTTGATGGATGGGTGGACTAGAACATTATATGTAGAGGGAATATCAAGGTCATGATTCAAGCCTTCGAATCCTGCCATGACGTATTTACTCTACCTTCCCTTCCCTTTCTTCTGAAATCGTAAATATATGCTGAATTTTAGAAAATGCATATGCTGATCACATGTATGTGTTTGTTCAGGGATGGGCTGTAGCCGTTTTTGTGGGGGTCACCCATTCATATGCAGTTTTTGCAGCCAGCCCCGTGAATTTTCTAAATGAGAGGACATTGAAAGGAACCGTCTTTGGAAACTATAAGCAATCAACCCTGTGAATTTTCTAAATGAGCGGACATTGAAAGGAACCTTCTTTGGAAACTATAAGCCTCGTTTCGATTTGCTAGACCTTGTAGAATTGTATTTAGATAAAGTAAACCTTCTATCATTCATTTATTTATTTATGGCACTTCTGAAACAAATATATTTCTCTCTCACACCATGCCTACTCATTTCCTTTCCTTTCCTCGTACTGAATCATTACTCATCTTTAATTAGGCTTTCGATCTAACTTCCTTTTCTGGTGTATGGCTTGCAAAAGCTTGAACTGGAGAAATTTTATACACATGAGGTTTATACAAAGAGGTTTCTCTGTTGTGAAATAATTGTTAAAATTGTGAAGAAATCGAAAAAACTATATTGGAAATTTTGGAATTTTGGTTGATTAATCGTTATGGTTGTAATAAATCAAATCATATTATTAGAAAAAATATATATATTTTTATTGAAAATTGAAGTTAAAGTTGAGCCTCACAAAAGGCCAAACTGATTTTAACATATTACAACCACAGAGAACTGATAAAGCATCACTAACTCTTTTATTTGTTTGTCGCCTGGGTACTTCAATTTTACAAGCATTGACCTTTGCAGCAAACTTTATACTACACAATGTCTCACCAAATGATTTAGGATCTGGGGAAATGTTAACAAACATAAGTGTCTTGGAATCCCCTCAAAGACATGGCTCAAGTAGATCTATTAACTTTGAGCTTCTGTAAGGTATGTGTTGTTCCTTATTAGTTGCGGTGAGAATCACATCCCCTAAGCTTGATAAGCTTTTGTTTATACCTTGTGTTTCCTTTAACCATTCACCCATTGCTCCTCTCATCGGTAAGCGTTCACTCCCAGCTAAATCAACAAGGTGAAGCACTCCATGAACATGTTGCTCAATATTCTCTTTTACACCAACAATTCAAAGTGTAGGTCTTATAACTGAGATAGTGAGTTTTAATTTCGATATTATCTATTCAGAGTTAAAATAAATCATATATATTGACATGATGAAACATTCAATAAAATAGTCTATTAATTATACACATGGTAATTTTAGTAATGAATCCATGTTGTAATTATTATCCATGATATAACTCAATTCTGCAAAATTTAAATTTCAAATTTCAAAGTTTTTTTCACAAAAGGCTGATAAATAAATAAAATTGCATTAAAAAATTACTTCTTTCTTCTATGCTACTATTTCCTACTCTCTTGCCTTATGGTGTTCCCATTGCAACACGCGGTAAAATTGCTAGTTAAAAAAATATTATATCAACAAGTGTCATATGAAACAAGTTATGATCTTTGGGTATGTGGCACTGATAAACCGTGATATAAGCTCATAGTATTGTAACACAATCTATTTATAAACTAAAAAATTCCATTATAAAATAAGAGTAAATCTCCACGTTTAGAATATTGTTATAATAATAATAATAATATTTGTAAGTTTGATAAGGCTACATCTTTATTATGTCCAACTTCTCATTTTAATCATGAGATTATTATTATTATTATTAATAATTATGATTTAGTTAATTTTTATGTTATTTATTTATTTAAAGTAATGTAATATGCATTATGAAGTGATAGAAATCCTTAAAATCGGATTAGGAGAAAACACAAAAAAACAAAGGTAAAAAGAGAAATTATTATTATTATTAGATTATAATTTGGTTAATTTTTATGTTATTTATTTATTTAAAGTAATGTAATATGCATTATGAAGTGATAGAAATCCTTAAGACCTGATTAGGAGAAAACACAAAAGGCCAAGGTAAAAATGTTATGTTTCTAGGGGAGCGAGGGCACAAATAGAGGTTAGAGTAGATGACAAGGCATCCAATACATGGTGAACTCTAGAAAAAAAGGATAAAAATTACCGCGATACCAATTTTCTGGAATGAATTAAGCCTTGAGCATGCCATGCATAACAACAATGGCGTCAAATTGTTGTTATGGTTCATAACAATATATAAGAATGTGTGTGTTGATTGCATCAAGGAGGGGACGATATTGTTATGACGAGGTGGAGATGCAGAGAAATAATGAACATGGGTCATAATTAAAATCGCAATTAATTTGCATGGCCAAATTATCTTGTGCGTCGTCATTTGGTTTAACCATGGTTAGGATATGGGGAAAGGGAACCCTATCCATTGGGTATTTTTATGACGAGGTGGAGATACAAAGAAATAATGAACATGGGCCATAATTAAAATCGCAATTGATTTGCATGGCCAAACTATCTTTTGCATCATCATTTGGTTTAACCATGGTTAGGATATGGGGAAAGGGAACCCTATCCATTGGTTATTAAGGTTCTAATTTGCTTGGTTTTCCAATAGGTCAACTCTTTTATTTTTTTGGTGGAGAGGTAGAGTTATGGGATTGGAAAACGATTAAAGTGCTTTTTGGACTTCTAGTTTGTCCAGTAATGTTATATGGGTGTGAATTGTGGGTTAGCAGCACTCCTGTCTCAAAATAGAAACAAATTGAGAAAATCCAAAAACGCTTGATCATGAGCAAGTTCAAAATAAAAAGTTTGGTACCTTATGAGATAATGTTGAGTGAAACATGATCAACTTCCATTGAAGCAATTGCTATGGTGTGGCTCATAAGATACCTAAAAAGGATTGAACAAATGAAAGTAGGTAGATGACCTAATGTTATCTTCAATGAAGGCATCAGTGAAAGAAAGAAAACATGGATGAAACAAAACTACACATGGATGCAAAAATGGAATATCTACCTCAATGTCTGTCCCACAAATAGCAAGGAGTTAAAGGATTTTGTTATGGAGAAGTTTCGTAAAAAGGTATAGGGAAAAGAGTTGGGTAGAAAGAAGAAATATTACATTGAGGAATTCAACCCTACGTGTGATTTACAACAAAAAGAATTCATTGGAGCTAGCATTTCGTGGAGGACAAAGGTTCTTATTGCTCAATTAAGGACCAACTCACATCAACTTCAGTGTGAAACAAGACGGTGGAAAAGGCCTAAAGAAGCTTGGGAAGAACGGGTGTGTACATTTTGCATGTCTGGGGTTGTGGAATCGGAAAAACATTTCATTTTGGAATGTGATGCATTCAAAGACATCAAAGAAAGTTATGAGAACATATTAGCATCAATTTCTTGGCATTGTCTTTTTAGCGAGGAAAATGTTGGAAGGTTGGGTCAGCGCATCATCAATTTGAATTGGAAAAGGACTGAATTGCAAAAAGAGAAAATCAGGGAACTAATGGTCTCATAGACTATTTTTAGTCTCGCGGACCTTAAAATATCATTTCATTTCATTTTTGATTGCCCAAGTTTTTTTTTTTAAGTTAAAGTAATTCTCTCGAAAATATTTTTCCATTTGTCATCACTTTGAGTTTGGAAATGGAAAATTTTGATGAACAACTAGGGATTTCCAATAATTATTCGAGAATTTGGAAATGGAAAATTATGAATAATTTTGATGAACAAATAAGCTTCTCTAATAATTATTAATAGTTAAATATTTAATATATTTTCCTATATTTTTATAAACAGTATATACCTCCAATTACTTATTCGAGACTCTATCTTATGTGTCCAAAATCACCCCTCTTCATGCTAGTCCTTATAAAAATCTAAATCTTGTTTTATTAATCACTACCTTTTTCCAAACATCTAAAATAAGATAACTAATTTTTCAATTTCATGTTAAAGGTTTTCTTCACAAAAATCCATTACTTTTGCTAAATACCTTTATTAATGAATCTCCAAATTTACTTTCGTTGTTTTCAAAACTTAAGCTTATTCCATTTAATTTAATTATCACATATGTGCATGGAGTATCATTTTACAACACGATGCAAATAAAATATTTAGAGTTTGAGATAAATTGTTATCACACCAGTTTAGATCTATAAATTGTCGCGAGGGATCAAATTTGTTGAGGTGCAAATTTCTTTTTTGAGTGTAAAATATGAGGCAAGGTTTTCACCTCGAGAGATTTGATCCCTCTCGGCACTTAATAGGTCTGAGGTTAAGATGGATCTAGGGTGGTTATATAATACTATATAATATCTATATTTGTATCTATGTGTCTCTTTCTTATTCCCTATCTCTATCTCACCCCCCAAACATGCACACTGTCTCTCCATATCTATCTATATCTCTCTCCTTCGCTCTTCCTCTCCCTCTCTCTCTCTTCCCCTTCTCTCCCTCTCTCTTTCTCCTTCTCTCTATCTTCCATCTTGCTCTCCTCTCTCCCTCACTCTCTCTCCATCTCTCATGTCTTTCATCTTCCCTCCCTCTCTCTATCCTTCTCTCTATCCTTCTCTCTTTTCCTTCCTCTATCTCACTTTCTCTCCCTCCTCCCTTTGTCTCTACCCCGCGTCTCTCTCTCTCTCTCTCTCTCTTCCCTCCAACTTTGTCACTATCTCCCTCCCTCTCTCCTTCTCTCTCCCCTCCATCTTTATGTATTTCTCTCTCTCTTATCCTTCTCTCCCTATCTCTCTCTTATCCTCTTCTCTCTATTCACTCCTCTCCACCTCTCCCTTGTCGCTCCCTCTCTCTCCACCTCTATCTCTCTATGTCTTTGTTTTTTCCTCCCTCCCTATATCCACCTCTATCACTCTATGTCTTTTGTTCTTTCCTCCCTCTCTCCCTCCTTCTCTCTCTCTCTGCCCTCCACCCTCCATCTCTATCACTATCGCCCTCCCTCTCTCTCCCGCCCCCATCTCCCTTTGCTCCCTCTCTCTTAAATTTGATCCCATTTTATTGTGTTTAAGAAAGTATCTAAATTAAAAAAACTCAATTGGTTATAAAACATTAAACATATATTTTGGATCAATCATGTCAAAGAAAATACAATAATGGAAAAATTAAAATAATCATGCACTATCTTTCCTATATTATTGTTTGTCACTTTGTTTGCTCTCATTGCTTGGATCCTTAGTTAAGATGGATTTATGTTGATTCTCTTTTTTAATTTTATTAAAACCTTGATTTAATTTTAATGGGAATATTTTTAGAGATAGAGGGTTTAGATATATCTTAAAAGTAATCATAACATTTTTCGTTTTAAATTTAATTAAAAGAATATTATAAATTAAATTAAAATAAATATTTATAAATATTATTGTTTAGATGATAAGTATATTGTTTTGGGCATGTGGTATTGATCAGCCATAGTATTTCTCATGGTATTGTAACAAAACCTATTTATAAGTTAACTACATCGTAAGGTGTTACCCTTTGAAAAGAACTCCCCTGGCTACCACCTCGCCTTATTGTGCATCATGGATTTGTGTGTTAGACGATTAAAATAATTTTCATTGTTGATGAAGAACAAAAAATAATTGTTAAAACGATCCAACGGTGAGTCTCATATTTTCTTTAATCCTTATATATTGGCATTTCCTAACAATTTGTGTACATGAAGCATTATATATTTCATGCTTTAGGGATCATCTACCAGAAAATATGGAAAATACACATTTATCTAGACATGTATTTCTATTGATCTTGCAAACAACGCATGGAAATTCCTTTCTTGGGACATGTCTTTCTATTGATTTTGCAAACAACGCATGGAAATTCCTTTATGTTGATCTTGCAAGCACATCACGTCTCATAATTTAGTTGCCCAATTATGATGGAAAATGTCGAGAAAACAAGGGGAAGAAAAATTCACGGTTGCAGTTATTCACCTTCAAACTATACATGAGGCTTCTAGGTTTTCATTCTTCAATTTTCCTTTGTGCTACCACATTTTCTTAGTCAGAGTACAACCTCTTCATTGGTGCGACAGGTTGTCTCTAACTCAAAATTACTCTTTTGTTATGTAGTTGATTGTGTAGACAACTAGGGTTAATTTTTTTTTAAAGTAAAGAAAAATGGCTTCAACTAGTTTCGATGAATGGTTTTGTTTCTATTTTTTTGAAAAAAAATATCTTTTTGATCAAATATTTGCTATTAGAACTTGAAAGAGTATTTTTGAAGATTGAGAGGCAACCATTGTTGGAAAGGTTACATAATCTGTAAATTTGACATAATGTAAGTGATATCTCTTTATCTTCTAGTTTTGAATGACATTTTGTTTACTAATTTTTATATTGAATGATCTTCTATATGTCACAATTATTCTCAAATTTATGCCTTATGGCGTTTCTTTTGCAACATCTAGTGCAATTTCTAGTAATATTTATGGTGAAGTGGGGGTGAATATCTATGGTTAAGAATCTTGTCATATTGTTATAAAATATTTTGATTGTGAAATAAATTATGATTTTTTAGGCATGTGGTATTGATAAGCCATGGTATTGGCCCATGGTATTATAACAAAGCCTATTCACAGGTTCATAATATCAATAGAAAAGCAGTGGTGAACATCTATGGTTAAGAATATTGTCATGTTGTTATAAAATATTTTTATTGAAAAATAAATTATGTTTTTTAGACATGTGGTATTAATAAGCTATGGTATTCTAACAAAACCTATTTACACGTTAATAATATCCACAGTGAACTGGGGTGAATATTGTCATATTATTATAAAATATTTTGATTGTGAAATAAGTTATGGTTTTTGGGCATAAGGTATTGATATTTTAACAAAGCATATTCACAACTTAATAACAAAATCAAAATATAACAATTTTTTTTTTTTTTATTACTGTAATTTTTTATTATATGTTTACACTAATTCTTTATATTACTTTAGCTTTTTATTTAGTACTTTTGACTTTTTGTTTATTAATTTTAACTTTTTATTATTTTTAATTGAACCAACATTTAAAATTGTTTACATACTTACATTACACCTACACATCTACCTTATACTAGGTTGTAGAGCACCTCTCAGCGCAATTTTATGTTTGTATAACTAATATACAAAACAATTATATGTTTGTATAACTAATATACCAAATATATGTTTGTATAACTACAAAATGATTTTTTTGGTCAAAATTTGGCAATGCAATTTTGAGTTTATATGTTTGTATAGTTAACATATGAAATATATGTTTGTATAGCTACAAAATGATTTTTTGGTCAAAATTTGGCAATGCAATTTTGAGTAAAATTATGATTTCTTGTTATTTAAAATGCATTTTTGAATATATAAATGGATTCAATACCCTATAATAATTTCTTCTTGTTTAAAACGTACTTTTGAATATATAAATGTATTCAACCCCTTAAAATTGAAATAGTGGAAAAATATTCTGAAAGATATATAAATCTTCAAAATAATAACAAAAATTAAAAAACAAAAAAGAGTGGCATGTCGATTAGCAATACCAGTGCCATACGATACACATCTACCTACCAATAAGGCATCCACCATTTTGTAGTAACGTGTTATCAGAAATAAATACCAATTAATAAATCAGTATTTAGTTGAAACCTGTGCTTCATTACAAAATGTTCAAATGGTGGAAAAATATCATCAGTTGATACTTGTGCTTCATTATAAAGATTTTCAAATGGTAGAAAAATATCATCACAAGTGTGTGGTGGTCTACAGCATAGATCAGTGAACAATATAATGCGAGTCTTTAATTTTCTGCCATCTCTTCCGATTCCAAAAGCAAATTAACTGGGCTCCATCTTCGGTTGGTCAGACATCTATAAACGACAAAAACTAACAGAATATCACTTAGTCTGCATATAGAGATTAAGTGATACTTCAAAAATTAAAGGGATTATATTAGTGATCAGAGTTTACTCTTTCATATTGTAAATGGATAAAATCAAAATGTGGGGTATCATCATGGTCAAATACATTTCATATACTCGTCATATTTTGCATGTCTTTTACAGAATGATAAATGGTGAAAAGCAGAGTGAAACTGGAAATGTACTCGGCATATTTCGCATGTCTTTTACAGAATGATAAATGGTGAAAAGCAGAGTGAAACTGGAATATACAGTAGCTTTAGCTGAAACTCAGTGTATACTGTAGTGGAACTTCTAAATTATGTATAACAACGAATCAATTACAGTAAATTATGTACATCAATGAATAAATTACAGTAAATTGTCTACCTTACAATTGCAACCAAGGTTGTGCCTTCACTGGGAAGTCTGAATCACATCCTCTGCCAAATCCAATTTCCTTTACTGTCTTACTATCTGTTTCATCATCTTTACTAAAATTGATATAACTATTGTACAAGAACAATCCCTGTTTCGGGTAGATACTCCTCGACCAAGGCCGCATATAAGGAGGGCTTTGGGTGTGGGCATTGGAAATTCCATTAGAATCTGGCGCATTACCACCCAAATTATTGAGTTTGCCAGCATAAGAATCGTTATCAGCAGGGGCAGGCAAGTTTAGGTCCAACAGCTCCACTCTTGCAGGCATCTGCTGCTGCTGCATAGGGGTGTCCTTGTTGCTTGAAATAGTACTAACAGTATCAGAAGCTCCAGCACCAATCCAATGGCGTCTCTTGTGACCTCCCAAAGCCTGACCCGAAGAAAAGACTATGTGACAGATTGAGCATTCATGGACCCTTGGAGTCTTCTTTCTTGAACAAGCAGCAACCTCCATTGTCGAGCACTCATGGACCCTTGGAGTCTTCTTTCTTGAACAAGCAGCAACCTCCATTGTCCTTGTTTCATCCCTCGCTCTGACACAAGAATCCTTAGTCCTCTTCTTAGGATGAGGTATGCAGAAATTTCCAGGCAGTTCAGAGTCCAACCCATGAATCAACTCCTCATCAGTAATATCTTCCTGTAGACTCTCGCTCTGGTCCTCTTGTTGGTTTTAAATTTGTGGATTTTCCTAATTACTTTAAACCCTAACCAAGATCTACTCCTTTGCAAGAAATTAAAATTAATGCACAGCGGAACTTACTTTCCATCTTCAAAAGCTCCTGGTCTTGACTTGAGTTGTTGGCTCTTGAATCCTTCCAAGAGCTTGCAATCCTTTTCTCTGGCTATCCTTTATAGAGTATCAAGTCTTCAATGGAACAGACAATTTTCTGAGTGATTGCAAGCCTTGGAGACTCAGCCCTTTTATAGCAGTCCCAATCCTATGGCAGCCGAAATTTGGCTGTCAATTGACAGCTAAATTTTAGCCGCAATCCTAGGGCAGCCGAAATTTGGCTGTCAATTGACAGCTAAATTTCAGCCCCAATCTTAGGGCAGCCGAAATTTCTTGACAGCCAAATTTCGGCTGTCAAGAAATTTATTACTGCTATTATTTCAATCAATTATAATCGGTCCATTAACAATTATAATTGATT
>APFE031222810.1:147055-220169 GCA_000404065.3 Pinus taeda
GTTTGAAATTGTTCCCCATGAGAGGCTTAATCTGACTTAGACTTGACATTATGTTTAGATCTGAAAAATTCAAGAACAAGGAAATATTTTAGATACGATGCGTCACGATTTGATTCTTAATCATAATTTTAAAATCTATCGAAAGGCATGTGTAAAAAACTATTTGCTCCATTAAAACTTTAGCCAAAACACCATTCAATAATGAAACACCTTTGGGTGCAATCATTACCTTCAGGCACTTTGGTGTAGTGAATAAAGTACAACATGCAACCTTTTTGTCAATCTACCTTTGGGTCAGACTAACATATCCATGAACTAACGACCATCGCTACTCCATGTGTGTTGCAACTAATTTTCATACACTACCCTTATGCACCAAACAACTTAGCAGGCGCCAACCCTCCTTTGGGAAAGTTAACACCCACGTCCATTGTCAGCACGTCATTTTAACTTGTCATGAGTCATCTTTACAATCGTCTTACAGAGAGCGGTTCGTTTGCGAACATCAATGCTTGACTCATGCGGAAAAACAACACATGTATACTTAAAAAAAATGCCTTTAGTTAGATTCCAAAATTAGTAAAACTTTAGCAATTTCTACAATCATTACCTTTTAGAAATGCGTCAATAATTTATTTAGAGAATACTAAATAATTTTATGGTTGCCATGATTAGCATTATTGTGATAAAAAAAATTATATTTCATTTGAAAAATTTCACAATGCTATAAGAAAAATTAAAATTTAATTCACTTTTAATTTGATTAAGAAATTTTGATGCAGAAATAAGGTTTGTTCCCTCCTATAAAGAACTCTTTCAATTTCAATAATCCTGATGAGCTTCTAGGCCAACACTCTTCAGTCGACGGTTTGTTGAGATGAGTTTTTACAAGAAAAATGAAAAAAAATATATTCAATTTCGTCTGATAATACAAATTCACAATATATCAGTGATCTGGAATGACATATTTCTGCGCAACGCTGTAAAAAAGGGAAAAACTTATATTTCATATTAGCAATTTCACAATGCTATCAGAAAAATTTAAAAGTTAATTGGGGCGGCATAGTTTATTCCCCTCCTAAAAAAAAGGAAATACATTCAATTTTGTCTCACAAAAAAATTAAGAATACGTCAATGCCCTTTTTTTTTACATGATAGAATTTTGGTAAAAAGTTTTATCCAGGGTGAATTGAAATCAAAATCAAGAACAGGAAAAAGAAGCTCCACCATAGTCTTTTAGTAAAAAACAAAGACACCAAGAGGTGGAGGGTATCTTATATCGGTTGATTTCACAAGCCATGTCAATGTTGAAAATGTCACGCTGAATCCGTGAAATTTCACACGTTGCAAGACGGATCAGGATCCCTACATACATATGCACTTCGTGCATTCACATACATTGCACAGCTATAACCATACCCTACAGAAAAAATGACCTGCAAAGTAACTTAACTAGCTGCATCTCCTATCATCTTGGGGAGACAGATCTGGATCAATTTCGATTAGAATAACAACCCATGGAATTATATATTCCAACGATAACTTATAACACCCATGAATCAGAAATGTTGCAGATGTGCTAAAATATCAGAGAACAAAATGGGGATTTATGCAAACATTTCTAGTTCTGATAAATTCAATGAAAATAACTAAAGCAGGTAAACGCCACCGATATAAAGAGAACAGTTCAGATCCTATAAACCCCAAACATTTCCGAAATGTGAATTTTTACTGGGAGGCCTACAAAAGGTCGGATCTCTACCAATCATAATGCTTTTCACTTCCCGAAAGGACAATACCCAAATTAGATCCACCGATATTTCCAGATCTTATTTAACTTCCGGCAATCCAAAGTAGATCAAACGGAGTATTATAGGCATATGGACAAATAAATCCATAATGTGTGATGAAAAGATGTTCGAAAATATAAGTGAGGAATGTGCCAGAACTCGACTGCAATCACACGTTTGACATAGTTCAATTCCAAGAGAGCAGGCTGAGGGATTCATGCTGATTGCCTCCAAGTTTATCAACTCATGCTCAACAAAACAAATACGAATAGCTCCGGAAAAGTGTATGTTTCTGTGCTTTAACATGTGAAAGAATATGTTTACGTTTCTGTAGATTGATTGCTAGTTAACCGTTCGATGCCATTTTTAAAGAATACCATATTAAGTTTTCTTTAATGTAACCTGTACAATAGCCTATAATCAGTCTCCAGTAAACTTGTGGATTCTGTCCGTTTATAATTTTGCTAATTGTTTATGTTCTCTCAGATTACTAAGCCTTTTTTTTAATGTGTATTTCTTCTCATATGTGAATTTTTTTTTTTTTACGAGATGCGCAACGGATGGAATAATAAAATATAATCTTAGAAAATGGTAAAATTTTCAAGATATATCATTATTATCAGAGGCGAGGCATACGCAGAGCAGAAGTGCGTGAATTTCCCTTGCCGAGCTTTCAAGATAAGGACGGGGATAGCCGGTTTACGGTAAATGCACAAAAAAACCCTCAATATTTACAGATAGAGAATAAAAAAAAACGAAATAAACTATAATTCTTACATAAGGGCGCTCTGATACCAATTTTTAGATTTAATTTATGGGTTTTCCTAATTTCTTGAAACCCTAACCAAGATCTACTCCTTTGTAAGAAATTGAAAATAATCCACAGCGGAACTTACTTTCCATCTTCTAAAGCTCCTAGTCTTGACTTGAGTTGTTGGCTCTTGAATCCTTCCAAGAGCTTGCAATCCTTTTCTCTGGCTATCCTTGATAGAGTATCAAGTCTTCAATGGAGCAGACTGTTTTCTGAGTGATCGCAAGCCTTGGAGACTCAGCCCTTTTATAGCAGTCCCAATCCTATGGCAGACGAAATTTGGCTGTCAATTGACAGCGAAATTTCAGCCCCAATCCTAGGGCAGCCGAAATTTGGCTGTCAATTGACAGCTAAATTTCAGCCCCAATCCTAGGGCAGCCGAAACTCGGCTGTCCAGATTTCTTGACAGCCAAATTTCGGCTGTCAAGAAATTTATCACTGCTATTATTTCAATCAATTATAATCGGTCCATTAACAATTATAATTGATTAACATTATTCTATATGTATTTGTATCCAAATCCTTATTTAAATACGTTTAATGCCATAACTTAATTAATCACATTTATTTGGCATATTTAATCATTACATAAATGTAATCTTGCTGACAGTATTTGATATCATAATCATAATGCACGCATGTCCAACCTAATTATTGTAATTAGACGTCTCTAAATCCAACACCTCTATCTGTGAAAAAGAGCTCTTGACATTCTTGTGGCCAGTCCTGTGGCCACCCAGAGCCTGGTAGGATTGAAAACCCTTATTGCAAGTGGTGCATCTGTACCTAGCCTTCTTAACATCATGATCATCATAAAGAACAACATCTCCATCAATTTTCTCAGATTTAGGCTCCTTACTGATGCATTTCGGAAGCTGGAAACCAGTGTTGTGAAGCTTGAGGTCGCCTGATACAGGATCCTCAGCCACTTGGGCGTGTGGGTGTGTAGCAGTGTTTACTCCACTTGCAAGCATTACAAGACACATAGCCATGTCCTCTTCTTCATTATTGGTGTCCAAAGCAGATTGCTTATGGGGATTATTAAGTTGGATTGCATACCTGGGTCTCTTGGATCTCTTTCCCTTCATCCACTCATCAAATCTGCTTGAATTCCCATTTGGATGATCAATTTCAGTCTCAATTGCAACATCACTCTCGCTTCCTTCTTCGTCCTGGTCCTGCGTCTCGTGTTTCTGTGATTCTTCAAGATGGGAATCACCACTATCATGATGGGTTTCAGAGTTGCATTTCATGTGACCAAACAGCCCTTCCCAGGAACTGAATTCCTTCCCACACAGATCACAGTTTATAGAAGATTCGATGGGTTTGGAATCGAACCGGTGGCCAAACAGAAACGAGTAGTCCCGATCTTCAAACCCCCAATTGTGTTTGGGATTCCTTCGTATCGTAGATCATACATTAAATTACTTCCATTATTATCCAATGCCACTTCATCCATTTCCTTCTCCTGCATTAATTTGTGATCCCAATCCCCGGAACCCTTGCTCTTTTGAAATTCAATTTCGGTGAATGTG
Organism: Pinus taeda; assembly: GCA_000404065.3. NCBI lineage: Eukaryota > Viridiplantae > Streptophyta > Pinopsida > Pinales > Pinaceae > Pinus > Pinus taeda. The sequence continues at coordinate 151,192 of APFE031222810.1, forward strand.
TTTGCAATGATGGAGACCGGGGCGTGGGTTCTCATGTGACCGCCAAGAGCTTTTCCTGACAAGAATCTCTTGCTGCGAATCTTGCACAAGTAGCTCAACTGGTGCTCTCCTCCCTGTATCTTTAACACGTCCATGGCTTAAGCGCTGGGATACAATATACCCACTTTGGTCCTGATGTAAGCTCTTCAACAACCGTAAATACCAAGCCTTTCTTTCTGCACAGAGTATAACCAATAAACCAATGGACTGATAGTTCAAGCAATTCAGAGTATGGTATGCCTATGAGCTTCTTCAACACGGAGTAGACTTAAATTAACGGAACCGACGGTTTAATTTCATAAGAAACGCCTCCCCTGAATGGAATGGAATGGATTGGAGTGGAGTGGTTGGATTCGAGTGGGTAATTTGGAGAGGAAGGAATGAAAAAACATCGAAATGGAGGGTGGAGAGTGGAAGTCTGGTTCACTTTGATCCTCAACCACGCACGATCTTTCTTCCACTCACACCGCATTGACTTCACCGGTTTTGTCTCTCGATCAACCCCCAAACCCCACCTGCCCCTGAACTGAATTGTGTACGACTGGATCTGCTGACTTGGCAATGGCCATGCCACAGTGCAAGGCAGCTTTATCTGGCCCACAGTACTTACGCTCGGGTCATTGTGGTTGTCATCATTTTTTTGGCATGGAATTTGGTAAGAATTCGGTCATAATTTATACAATAGAATAGAAGGGTATTACGAATAGTGGTTGGAATATGGGTAAAAAAAATTTAATGGAAATCAAATTTTTGATGGTGGAAATAGATTCAGCTGCATCAAAAACATTATGTAAAACAGTGGAAATCATGTTTTGATGGTGGAAATAGATTCAGCATTAATAAAAATATTATTTTTGAAACATTTAAAATCTTGAAATTTGACAACTTAAAATCTTGAAATTTTTGTATGTAATCATGAATTTATGTTTTTGCTTATCATATGCCTAAGAGCCTTGTATCTCACTAAAATTGTTGTGAGCTTGAATTTGTTCCATTAGGCTTAAGTATGAATGAATCGAAAGATCTTTGTTAAATTCCTTTTTACGTAGTTAAAAAGTTTACTATCAAACCTGGTTCTAGTAGCTACTAAACTTAGGGAGGATATACATATACCGAATGGGTCGAAACCCTTATAAGCTCAAGAGAGATATCACTATTTATATATTGAATGCGTTGGGTTGAGCCCTCTCAAAAGCTCAAGAGAGATATCACATACATTAAATCTCACGAGGTAACTCTATGGAGATTCACAATACATGTATGTGCATGGTCACGCGAGGCTAAGCCTTAAGGCATTAAGGGCCCAACCCTCGCATCATAATAGGCCATATGTGACAGAAGCATCGATATTGAGCGCTGACGATAGGGAAAAGTTCCAAACTTTCACATATCGTGGGCTGGAATTTTAGGGCCCGGGGGAGAAAGGAGGAATGAAATGGACGGGATGCAAATCTGTCAAGCAACAAGAAATTTGACGTTCCATACGAATTACCCCAAAGAATTCTAGCAACGGGTAGTTTTGAACTCATTAAGATTTAAAGACCAGGATTATATGGAACAGTGGGGCCAGTTGCCTAGTATTCAACGTAACCTAACGGAGGACTCGTGTAGTTTTTATAACATGAATATTAAAATTGACCCCGCAAAGGAGGATTGGTGGGACCCATCACCCATGTAGCAGGTGACGTGGCCTCAGGGCCATGTGGTGACTTGAAATTAGGACATACGTTTGCTGGTTTTGTGGTTTTTGTGGGGCTATGTGGCCTATAGATGGGTGACACATGGCACACCCATAGTGAGCCACGTGCAAGGAGCATCACCCGAGCGGAAAGAGTCGTTGACGTCACTTGGGTGTCTTATCCTTGGTGATTCCTTGTCATGTGTGGTACAATCCCACTATAATTTTATTCTTAGGATTATGTGGTCATGGTGGAGCCCACTTTCACTGTTATGAGGGAAAGCGACGTAACACGTGGCGGAAGGGTCCACAAAGGAGGTAAAACAACATGCAATGGTCAAAAGCGCCCTCTAGTAGAATTTGACGTGGAAGCGTGACATGTCAACCTAGGTAACCCTAACCATTTTGCCTTGGTAGTTTCAACGGGGAACTAGAAAGGAATTCATCGAGATTTTATCCCCGGGCCGAGGTAGGAAAGGGGGCTTACATGACGTACAAGCTATGATATATATGCGCTTGTCATTATGGAAAGGTCGTGACACCGGGTATGAGTGGTTCGACAACTGCCACGTGGGGGGTGATGTGGCATATGATTTGGATAGCCACGTGGGACCACATGGGTGTCAAGTGGTAGGTTAGATGACGTGGCAAGACCATATATGTCAAGCATTAAATGGCCATTTTTTTTTATTCGGGAGTTAGATTAAGACAAATTTTATATTCTTAGAAAGATATGGATTAGATCAACGCAATGATGTTAGCCATTTTAAGTTTTAAGGAACTTGAAAATGATCGAAAAATTTAGACTCCATTTCCATAACGGTACATTAGAGGTCTAGTCATTAGAGTCAATGCCTCCTTCTATCCTTAGTAGGAGCTAGGGATAATAGGGGGTGTGCTACAATATATAAGCTATGAATTTATTAGGTATGTCAATCGAACTTGTTGCTTCATTTGTTTATGTGTACTGAACTTTGGCCTTTGCTCTCATAAAGATTACGGGTTTACTTAGTAATGTATATTGTCTGGTGCTTATTTCTGTAATGTTGAAAAGATAATACTTAAGCTTCATCTTCCATTCTATTTTTGGATTTTGAATGAGGGTCTATATCTCGTTGGCTTGTGTTCTCTCATTCCTTCTGACCTGGACAACCTTTAGAAGAGACGAAACTATTACAATTTCTTCTTACTGTAAACAATGTAACAATGTAATAACTTTGTAGCACAAATAAATAAATAAAAAAACTTTGCAACATGAAGAAACAAGAACCATTAGCAAAATTCAATAGGCTTTTATTCACTTAAGCTCTAAATATATGTTGATTTCACCTTTAATTTGGTACGAACAATTATGATTGTAATAATACTTGCCATTAAGATCTGAAAAGATGTATGTTAATCCTAGGATAAGCTTTAATTAATTTTTTAATATTCGTTAATCCGTGATGTGGGAATTTGATATGTGTGGAGGGGTAACATATGCGGAGGCGTGGAAATGAGTGAACAAAGGTTTTCCTACATATCTCCCTCTTCCACACACCCTTCCAGTCTTCTAAGATGGATACTAGCTACAAAGCCATGTGCACCTTCTCAATTTGTTTACAACAAGTAAATACTATTAAGCTCTTGAATGATCTCATGATTATGCGTCAATTCGTCGAATAAATGTTGAAAAGACTTTTATAATATCAATGGATACAACCATCTTGATTTCTTTACAATAAGTAATTGTTACACAATGTGTTGGAGAAAATGTTATTAAGAATTTGAACAATGTTCTGATTGTGCATCAATTCACCGAATAAATGCAAAATATACTTATGTTTATCGAGAAAGAAGCTTTTGTTAATTGTGGGATTAAGCCTTTTATTTTAATATGTTATTAATCACTTGAATGATGTCCTGATTATGTGTCGATTTGTCGAATAAATGTCAAACATACTTACATTTACCAGTAACAAAGGTTTTGTTAATTGTAAGATTAAGTCTTAATTAATTCTTTAATATCCTCTGATTCATGTCGCAAGAGGTTAATTGAATTTATGTAACATTTCACGAAAATGTGACGATTAGACGAGGCAATGTGCAAAAAAAGTGTGCTTATGGGGTTTGTATATCATTTCAATATGCTATAATAGATACTGACTGCAAAGCTCTGTGTATCTTTTTGATTTGTTCATAAGTAGTTAATGGTATTAAGCACTCGAATGAGGTGTTGATTATGTGTCAATTCGCCAAATAAATGTCGAAAAGACTATTTTATAATATGGGTTAATACGATCTTCTTGATATCTTTACAACCAATTTTCATTACATAATGCATCCAAATAAATGTTATTAAGCCCTCAAATAATGTCCAGATTGTGCGTCGATTCAATGAATAGATGTTAAAACTACGACTAAGTCTTAACTAATATTTTAATACTGGGTGAAGAGTCCTCTACACCGCAGTCAATATTCGTCATTATAGGTTCCCACACCTCTACAAGCATTTCCGTCTCAACACAACTTTGCCATAGTATGGCCTCCCTGCACACTTGTCCTTTCTTGCACGTTTTGCTACTCAATGCTTTCAATAATTTCTATTCCACATGTTGTCATTATAAATTTTTTGTGGTATAACATTTAGATAAAGAACATGGATTAATGCTCTGATTGCAAGGATTAACACTAATGTTCCATTACGATGGAAAATTGTTGTCGTTATATAAAACAAAATTTTTACCTTTTTTTATAATCCCTCATTTTAGCACTATATGGTGTTTTAGCTGTTGACGTATATAAATGATATGGATAACATGCTTGCGTTTAGCCCTTGTAATAGTGACATGTGTTAATTGGATAAAAGCCCACACTAATTATTTGGTTAAACGGCATAAAGTTCCTTGTCTCATAGATTTCGTTAAGCCATGCTCTCCACCAAATCTAAATGATATACTATGAATTCATGATGAAAACAAGCATCTAAGTATCACATGCCCAGTGTGTTGTACTACCATGTATCACTTATTTTGGCCACATAAGAATCTTGCAACACTTGCTTGTTTTGGGTGATATGTCATTATTTTTCATATTGTAAGACGCCAAATTTTCTTGAAAAATGCACCAAGAAATTCTCAATTTGATTTTTCCTTGATTAAACTGAGAAAAGTTGAATTTCCACATCAACAAACAACTTGGATGCAATTAACTTGTGTGACATGGCTTATGTCATCCAGTTTACTCAGTAAATTCGAGTTGGAGGAGTTAGAGTTCAGTTAAGCATGTGGGATTGCTAATTTGTAGCAATCAAAGTCATTTATCTCAAGTTGTTTTCAGTTAAATTAGTTCTAACTGTTGGAGGAACTAGTGGAAGGTCAATTGTGTAGTGTGTCTTCAATCAAACTCAGTGATCATCCAGTTAACTGATCAATCATCCCAAAATAGCTAGTGCATGCAGATAATTGGAGTTCCCAAGCTATGGTCGAGATTCCAAGGCAGTGTAACATCTGTTGTAGAATAGTCTTGAGTGTACAGGAGTTGCATGCAATTAGATGATCAACTATTGGAATTGCACAATCCATTTTGGAGAAATTACTAAATAATAAGGGCCTAATTTCTCAAGGAATTTTGCAAGGAAATAAGGGCTCAAGTAGAGGTAGAAATTGACTAAGTTTGGGTCAGAGCTTCTCAGTGAGCATAGAGAGAGGTTATTCACTTGCAAGTTGTCCTCGGTTGAGAAAAGTAAATGTAATACATATTTATTCATCAGATTAATGCAAGCAGGCATTAGGATTTTTTTAGTAGATTTATTTCTCTAGGAAAATACTATGTGCGTGTGTGTTATTTCTTATTGCATGTTTGAAATTTTTGTTCTAAATTGTGAATTTAATTTCGCATAACAGTAGAGTAGGTTGGTGTTTTGTGCATTTGATTAAACATCATGAGCAGTTGCAAATCTACACCATAATTTATACATGGTATCAGGGAAAGATTCAAATTAGAGCATGAATTTCGAAATTATTTCTCAAGAGGATCAAATTTGCAGTTCAATGTAGCAGGATATCTTCAAAACTAAGAAGATAACCTTCAATGGGTTGAGGCTAGAGTATGCCTTGGAAGGCAACTCTAATTTCATTTCATGGAAGGATCACATGTAAGCAGTATTCGATGACAATGGATTTCTAGAATACATCAAGAGAGATGTTGCAAAACTAGTGGAATCTAATGCCCAAAACCTTACTCAGTGGAAGAAAGATGTAGCCAAGGCAAGGAGAATATGATTGGAGGGAGTACAAGACCCCTTTGTCACCAATCTCCATTGGAAAGAAAATCCTTATGCAATGTGGCAGGCACTAACATATTTATTCCAGAATATTAGTGACCATAGGAAGTTGGTGCTCAAGCATAAACTTCAAAATATCAAGATGCGGAAGAATGACACTATCCCATAATGTTTGAGTAGGTTCACATAAGTTTGTGATGAACTTGCAGGAGTTGGTGTTACTGTTTTAGAGGATGACTTGGTAAGCCTAGCCCTTCTGGGCCTTCCCAAGAGCTAGCATAGCTATCAAGATTCAATGCATGGGAAGGAGAAACTATTGAATTGGGAAAGTTTTTTGATTTGGTATAAGATGATATAAGGAAAAATACTAGAGATGGGACTTCATCCAAGGGCGAGGATCAAGAAAACTTAGCATTGGTTGGAAAGTGAAAGAAGGGAAAAGGGAAGAAATCTCAATCCAAACCAGAATCTAGCCAAGGGGTAAGAAGAAATATTTGTCCAAAATTAAATTCTTCCATTGTTATGAATTCAGGCACTATGCCACAAAGAGTCCACACGAAAAGGCAAGCAAGAATACCTTAGGAGGAGCAGTAGGTGAAGCCTTGGCTTCACTATTCGAGATTGAATTTACCCTTATCACATGCAAGTCCAACACAATGATGGGGAGTGTGTGGTACTTGGAATCAAGTGCCTCGTTCCACATGACAGGGTGTAGATATTTTTTCAGTGACCTGGAGGAGAAAGATTTGCATATGCACATTGAGATGGGAGACGAGGGAAGGTACATCACAACTAGGATTTGTATAGTCACCTTTTAGAGGGAGTTGGGCTCCCCTCTCAAGCTCAAGGATGTCATGCTCATTATGAGCCTAGAGAAAAATCTCATCTTTGTTGCAGTTTTGGAAGACTGTGGTTATGATGTGATCTTCAGCAAAGGAAAAGCATTCTTGAGACACACAACCACAAGGTAGGTGAAGTAGATCGGGGTTCGTGTGAAGAACTTGTTTATGCTATGTGGAAGATTGTACTACATTAAACACAAAGGTGGAGAAAGTGCAGGGTCACAATGTCGGTGAACTTTGGCACAATATAATTGGTCATTTGCATCATGATGCCTTGAAGATTATGCAACAAATAACCACTAGCCTCCCCAAACGAGCACTTGAGAAATACAATGTATGCAATGGATCTATCTTGGGGAAGTACACAAAATTCACATTCCATGATTTGGGAAACAAAGCACATGAATTCTTGGAAAGGATCCACTCTGATGTCTACGGACCTTTCTCGATAGCCGCCACTGCTAGACACAAATATTTTTTCATTTTTATTGATGACTTATCAAGGAAGTGTTGGATATTCTTCATGCGGAAGAAAGATGAGACATTCTCGAAGTTTGTAGAATTCAAGGCACTGGTTGAGAAAGAAGCCGACAAGAAGGTGAAATCTCTCAGGAGCTGGGAGAAAGAATCGTAGCATTGTGGGAGCAGGGAGGGAGATGTTTCATGACCAAGGCATGTCTCTACATTTATGGGGTGAGGCATGCAACACAAAAATCTATTTGCAGAACCAGAATCCTTATCGGATTCTTAGCATGATTACACTAGAGGAGGCTTTCTTGAGGAGAAAGTTAGATGTGTCTCACTTCAGGATTTTTGGAGCCTATGTTTACTACCATGTCTCCAAATAATCAAGGAAGAAGCTTGAGCCAACCGCATAATTGGGGGTATTTGTGGGTTACACAGGAACTCCCCACAACTACCGTGTGTATTTTCCATCCCTCATAATGATAATGGTGTGAAGGGATGTAATGTTTGATGAGGAGAAAGTGATGTGGTGCTCTCTTGAGAGGGAGCTTTAGATCTCACAAGAAGAGGATCTTTTAGCTCCAAAGGAGGAGCCTCAAGAAGTTGTGGAGCAACCATAAGTTGAGTAGCAAAGAGTGGAGAAATCAACTCAAGAAGAACCATCCAAAGAAGGAAGGAAAAGAACCAAGGATGTTAATAGACTTGTGCAAGATGCGAGGAAGAATGTGCGAGCTCATTCAAATTTGTGCAGGTAGGCTACATGGTTCTAATGACTGAGCTTGTAGAGACTGAGCCATCCTCTTTCAAGGAAGCAGTGGAGCAACCTGTATGGATTAATGCAATGGTGGAGGAATATGAATCCATTGTAAAGAACAATATTTGGGAAGTGGTCCCTGGATCGATAGATAAATTAGTTGTGGGTTCGAGATGGATCTTCAAGGTTAAGCATGCAGCAGACGAAAGCATAGAGAAGTATAAGGCTAGATTTGTGGCCAAGGGGTACTCTCAAGTTGAGGGAATTGACTATGATGAGACATTTTCTCGTGTAGCAAAGTACTCATCCATTAGATCAAGTATTGCTCTGGTTGCGCAGATGGGGTGGAAGACCCACCGGATGGATGTAAAAACATTTCTCAATGGGGTTATTGAGGAGGATATGTACATCAAGAAACCAAAAGGTTTTGAGACTTTTGATTGAGAGTATCATTTGTGAAAACCCAAGCGAGAATTGTATGGTCTCAAACAAGCACCTCGTGCTTGGTACACCAAGATCAATAGTTATCTCACTGGTTTGGGCTTCACCAAAAATGAAGCGGATGCAAACCTCTATAAGATCTTGCAAGGAGGACGTTGCAAGGGAATTTGAAATGAAGTACATGGGTCTCATGCACTACTTCCTTGGGTTGGAAGTACGGAAAGGTGACAGGGAAATGTTTGTCTCTCAAGGAAAGTATGCCAATGAGATACTACAGAAGTTCTAGATGGAGAGTTGCAAACCCATGGAGACACCTCTAGCGACCAGTTGGAGGAAGGAGTATGCCATTTCAGGTGAGGACGTAGATGCTACCATTTATCAGCAGCTAGTGGGTTCACTCATGTTTCTTGTGAACACATGACCAAATATGTGTTATACAGTCAACCAACTGAGCCAAGATATGGTTAGGCCACCCAAATTATTTTGGAAGGCATGTAAGCATGTTTTATGGTACTTCAGAGGCACTACCCAGTTTTGACTATGGTACAGACGGACAAAGGGAGTAAAGTTGTGTGGCTTCACAGATGCAGAGTAGGCAGGGAGTCCATCAGACCGAAAGAATACATCAGGTGGAATTTTCATTGTTGGGTTTGTATTTGTTTCAAGGCACAACATGATGCAAAGATTCATGGCACTCGACTCAGCAGAAGTTGAATACATGGCTGCAAGTCAAGAAGCACGTGAGGCGATCTAGATGAGAAATATACTTGTACTGTTTGGTCAGATGATGGATCCAACTATGATCTACTATGATAATTAAAGTTGCGTCAAGCTCTCTGAGAATATTTTCTTTCATGATTGATCCAAGTATATAGATATCCGGTATCACCATTTGTGGGACTATGTTTAGAGGAAGATAATGTTGTTACACTACATTTCGGCAAAGGAACAAGATGTTGACATTTTGACAAAGGCTTTGTCAAGAGGGAAGTTCGAGTTCCATAAGTGCATGATAGGGGTGGTTGATAATACCTTTCTTGCTAAGAGGGAGCATTGAAAAAATCATTAAGACATTCTCAAATTGATTTTGCCTTAATTAAATTGCGAAAATTCAAATTTCCACATCAGCAGACAACTTGGATGCACTTAACTTGTGTGACATGGCTTGCGTCACCCAGTTTACTCAGTAAATTCAAGTTGGAGGATTTAAAGTTCAGTTAAGCACGTTTGATTTCTAATTTGTAGCAATCAAAGTCAGTTATCTCAAGTTGTTTTCAGTTAAACTAGTTCCAACTGTTGGAGGAAATAGTGGAAGGTCAGTTGTGCAGTGGGACTTTAGTCAAACTCAATGACCATCCAGTTAACTGATCAATAAACCCAAAATAACTAGTGCATGTAGAGAATTTGGCTTCCCTAGTTGTGCTGGATATTCCAAGGCAGTGTAACATCAATTATAGACTAATATTGAGTGTATAGGTGTTTCATGTTGTCAAATGATTAACCTTGGGGTTTGTGCAATCCATTTTGGATAAATTCCTAAAGAATAGGGGCCTAATTTCTCAAGGAATTGCGCAAGGAAATAGGGGTTCAAGAAGAGGCATAAATTGACTAAGTCTTGGTCAAAGCTTCTCAGTGAGTAGAGAGACATGTTATTCACTTGTAGGTTGTGCTCAGTTGAGCAAAGCAATTGTAATACATATCTATTCATCATATCTAATCATGCATTAAACCAGGAAAATATACACAGAATTATAGCAAAAGTTCTCTTTATTGATTCTTCCAACAGTTACAGACTTGACCCGCTCTACGCACTCAGCTGCAGGGGTCCACGCACTTAGCTGTGGACTACTAGGCCTCTGCGCACTCAGCTGCAAAGCCTTCTCCTACTCTACGACCCACAGACACACTTTACACTTCGACTCAATCATGAGACTTCTCATGCTTCTATTCTCTTCTTTTATTAGTAATCTTTTACACTTAGAGCCTTGCTCTATTTATACAATACCATGGTTTGCGGACCATGGGTAGGTCTATCCAGCCGACATTTCATTACAAAAACTAGGGTGGACAACCTTGCGACTTTATTATACTTTTGTGCTCGCGCCTGCAATTCGCGGATATTTACAGCAAGATTCGGTCAAAACTTGAGCTTTAAGCCCCAAAACATGCCTTGGGGGGATTCCATGCCAAATAGACCCCCAACACAAACATCGTGACTCGCCCTCAAGTCACTCTATTGGTGTGGAGATATTTGTGTGGAGTTCCTCCAACTGAACTCGAACTGCGGCAAGGTCAGCAGCACAATGAGTTGCTGCTTGTTGGATCTGTTGCATAGGTTGTTTCGAAACCTCTATGTCGAAAGTGCTTCTCTGCATTAAGGCGTGCATCCCCTGCATGTGTGCGAGATTACCTTCAATTTCTGTTGTGATGGTGAAGGCCTCGTCGATCCAAGGCTGAACGCGCGCCTTCAGGACTGCTTCCTTGTGCCATGCCACATCCACCTATTCTTTCAGCGCTTTAGCCTATTGCATCTGTTCGAGCCTCTGAGTGAGGACCACCATCTGCGCAGTTCCTCAGACGCTGTTATACTGCTGTTGGAGTTTTCGTGCCTTTGTCTCTAAGCACTAGATGTTGGGGTCCTCTTGCAGATTTTGATGACCTCAAGTGATTCTTCCAACATGTTGGTGCAGTCTCGCATTTCACTACCAATTTCGTCCAGTCTCGCTGTGATAGCGCTAGCATGTTGTTCTCTAACTTCCAAAGGGGTGGACGGTTGCGCCTTTAACTACAGCTCGGTGGTCTGAAGGTTCAGCTCCAGATGAACCTTTGTCATTTCCTCCTACGCCTTGCACACCCCTGCTGCTAACCTGTGGATGCACGCCTCTACTGGTATGCCTGCTGGGATGGCCAGCTTCGGGACGCTTTGGCAAGCATCGTCTATTACCTGTACCAGCTATTGATTCTATGACACCAATTCATCGCGTTGTAAGCTCAATTGTTCCATATTGATTTTCTGCTTGCTGAGGACTTGCAGTGCGCGGCTCTCACTAGCTCGCAACTTTACAATTATCCCATCCTGCAACACATATAAGGTCTCTCGTGGGAGTGCAGCTATATTGATACCAAGACCCTTCAGCGCGCCAACCGTACGCCTGTCGACCTCATTTGTTATCACTAGTGCCCCTTCCGGCAACACTATGGTATTCGTCATCTACACATGCAACATCTGTTCTGTTGTTGTTCCAACTGTGAGATTGGTCGAGAGGGTACCAACCTGAGTAGGGCGCGCTTGTAATTCATGTAACTGTGCTCTAAGGCCCCCCAACACAATCTGGTTCTCCTGCATGAAATATTGGAGAGCCTCAGAGGTGACATCGCACACTATCTCGCTGATGTCGTGTAGATCACCCTTAGTTAGGGTGATTGGATCAATAGACAACTTCGATGCCTTGACCTTCTTACACAACCCTATCTACTCGATTGGGTGTTGGTGCTTCAACTGTGTTGACGCAGTTTGTGGGTTCGCGCCTCCCTCTTATGTCTCTGCTTCCTCTGCTTCCTGCCCATGCGAAGGCGTCATTTGGTCCTTGCCTGCCTTCACGGCTGCCTCCTAGGTTGCTGCTGTTGCTGCGGCCTTTTCCTACTCAATTGCTTGTTGTGCAGTGTCCCGCGTCGCCCACACTTCTGCTGTCGTTGCTTCCTTCCTTCCCTTTTCGGCAAACTGTGTGATGCGCAGCTTGGCCTCGTCTTTCTTTCTTTGTGCCGCCAACTTCTCGATCTGCCTGATGTCTCGGGCGTGCCACTCCTACGACCATGCCTCTAGTACGTTAAAAATGACATTGCTTGTGGCTACGAAGGGTAGCTTTTTCCACTGTTTGGTCGAGTCCTTGTGCGCTCTGATATAAATGTTGTGGATGTCCGCTTTGAGTTCCACAAAACTCTACAGGTTGTTGTAGACAGAGGGCGACAACCACGGCTTACAGTTGATCCCCATTCTAAGGTTCATCTCCATGAACACCCAGAATATTTTACTATTACAGATCCTCTTAGCATCCTTTGTGGCCTCGAGCGAAGCGTACTTCACGGCCTCTAGCAGGTCACTATCAATTATGGGGAATTCACTATCCTCTGGTAATTCCCCTACCACGAGCACTATGGATAGAAGAAGCCATGCATAGTGGAACGTTTTTCCCTGTTGCTGAGCTTCACAGAAATTTTCTAAAAAATCCTTGCAGAGGAACTTGGACCAGTTAAATTGGACCCCCTCCGCGCACTCCTTAGCCAGTGCAACCACCGACATGGGTACTTTGCCTGCGTGGCACTTGCACATAACCTTTCCTGCCAGGATTTGGGTCACCACGCGTACTGCTTTGTCCTTAATGTTGGAGATGGTGTAGCCCCTCTTCTTCTTTTCCAGCTTGTACTTTTTCTTCATGGACTCCGCGACGGCCAAGTCACTATTCTTCCCTTCTGATATGACCACAGGGTATTCTCCTTTACAAGGAAGCCGAGAAATGTGGTGAATCAAGTCTGCCATGATGGAGACGAGCTCCTTTAGCCACAAACACCCATCATGCACCAGGCAGAGCAGCTGCCTGATGACGAAAATGGTTATTGGTGTGCGGTGGAAGTGTGGCACCCAGAGCAGGTTCAGTAACCCAGCCTTTTCCATTCTGTGCAACCACTTTCACGGCTCTAGTTCTATAACCCCCGCTGCAGTGTTCTGGTTAGGCTTCATTAGGTGTCTGGTCTCAAGGTGAGGGAACTTCTCGTGGTTAGAGAGGTCCCAATCTTCGAATTTTAGGCTCGACACCCATCCCAGGTGTGTGCCCTCAAGCATAATGTTGACTAGGAGGAGAGGGGCCTAGAGTGAGCTCTTGGTCTCGTCTAGGTCCTTGGGCACTTTAGCCTTCCCTCTTTGCAGGGGGACATAGGCGGGCAATTTTGTTGGGGGGTGCGGAGGTTGAGTTTCCTCCTCCATGCCTTCATCCTTGTCTTCTATGATGATTAGGTCCTCGAGGTCTTCCTCTTCTTCATCGGTCTCTATGGTGATGGCTCTCCCCTTCTCTTCCATTGACAACTTGGTGCGTAGTGGGTTCCGTGGGGACACACGTACGGGAATCATCGCTTGTTTGTCCTTCTTGGGTCTGGGCGTGCGCGGTGATTTCAGGATTTTTGCCACAATCTCGACACCTTTCGGAGCATCCCCCACACTCAAGGCCTGCACGACCTCCTCGGCAGTCATTTTGGTTATCTCCATAACATCCCCAGCTGTTGCCGTCGTATTTGTCCATAAATCTAGCACTCACAAACTCAGGGGTTCAATCAATGCTCGACACACAATAACTCAATTCACAAATGACCAAGTGTTGTTTGCTAGCAACCCTTTGTAATTTATAGTGCTTTTTGAATTTGAATTCGATCGTTCCCCCCAAATCTAGTTCATTAATGCTCCCTTAGCGACAGATTTTCCCAAATCTTACCCATAAATCGTGTCTTAAATGCCTGCTGCCAGCTCCATTTGGTCTCAAGTCGAGCATCCCAGCATGAATAGTGACTTCAATGGTCACTTTCTAGTCAATCCACGTAGTAGCGCAGCCCCCCGTGCATGGCCGCGGACCTTGTGATTCTTTGCTTCTGTGCGCATCTCTCGGGCATAATAGTTTATAGTCCCGCACTCCCTTTTAACTACTTGGAGTGCTAATATTGTTCTTCCTTCAGCTAGTCAGGTGGTCGCACCACCCGTGAAAAGTTTCATCCTATCATCCATCATGTTTCTTGGAGAATACCCACCTTTTATTATTACGGTCCGCATCGCGCACTTTACCATCTGCAATGCGCTACACCTGTCAATTCGCTTAGTAATGTGCGGTCCAAGGCAAGGCATCAGGCTGATCAATTCGCGGCGATAGGTCTTAAAACTATCATCGTGATCATATGTATCCTGCCTTATCACCCTGATCTTTTTGCCGATAAAATCTTCCTTTATCTCGCCCTCCGGCTTCTTCACTTCCGTGTCCACCAGAGCGCTTTTCTTCCTTAATTGTACCCTTTCTTCTTCAAGTTCTTGGAGTCTAAAATTTCCCTGTTGGATTTCTTCTTCCAAGGTTCCACGAACCATCGTATATACTGGTGCTATCATGCATGGTCTAAGCTCTCCAAGTACAATAGAGCTTACAATGGTTTCTTCATACTCCAGCCTTGGCGGTGCCTGTGCGGTCAGGTTCTTACACACGGTCCTATAAGCCCATAGAACCACTGTTACGCACAGGTCTCAATCAGTCTGATTCACATTATGGACCTTGTTTAGTGCTTCGCGTACTTTGTTAAAAGCTTATGCGTGGATATTATTTTGTGCACTTGGTCTTTCCATACTGCGTGATCCCAACTGGAGAGGTCGTTGGCGCCATTTCCTTACCCGCACCTGCTTACTGATCATGTCTCCTACCGCGAGGACGGTGTGCATTCGCACAAGTTTCGCACCATATGCCTATATCCACCTGGATAGGTGGGTGTGCGGGCTGGTTCATTTGTCATACTTGTCTTTCACTTGCATCTGAGGCTTCCCAAACCGCATGAGCATCGTCCTTCTGCATTCACACCAGTCTTCAAAACTTCTTTGGTGCATTCCCCACCATCTTGTGGGCGTAGCTCGTAGTACCCATTTTAGAGCATCGAAACGCTACTGTTACGGTACTTCTCTTTCAACAGGAAGTCATCCACCTCGCTCAACTTGTCATACGTAGGAAAATCTCTTACCTCTGTTGCCACGCAGTGCAACGATCTTTTCATCATGTTACAGTTGAGCATGGTTACCTCGTGTAACCGGTTTTGCCATCATTCTATCTCCTCATCAGAATCTAATGTGCATGAGCTTTCGTGCTCCCAAGAGATTCATCCATCCGCGGTTGGATTTACCCAATCTTGCTCCCACGCGGTTATCTTGTAGATGTAATCCAGATCATCATCACTGTCGTAGTCGTGCACTAGCTTTGTGTAGTGCGATCCTTCTACAAGGTGTAAAGGTACCACTACACAGTGACTTTTTCTCAAAGATCATATTGCGCTTCTTTAGATTTATTACTCCATTCATGTCAATAGCCCAATCTATTCCCAATAGCGGGGGCTAGGGATTATTTTCATCAACAATCTCTATTACTTCAAAATCTGCTAGCACACTCGCTCCTTCGATATCTACTGTGATTCCCTGCAATCTCCCCATAGGTAGGATCTTTTGTTGGTTCGACATATGTAGTTGGATAGGAGACCATTACAGCGCAGGTCTGCCCATGCGCTCCCATGTCTGTTTCGGCAAGACGTTCACATCCAATCCCAGGTCCAGAATCACTTGATCCATCTCATATTCCCCGATCTGCGTGGTCAATCTCATCTCCCTACCTATCAAGTCATGCGCTTCCCGAGCTTCCGAACTACGCATGGTTCTCCTAGCGTGGTCCCAACACATCTAGTTATGAGTTCTTGCAGCCCCTTTATAGCCTTGCTGTCGCACAACAGCTTCATGCATGTCTCCAAGAACATAGTGAGCATTGATGGGTCCATTTCTGGCTCCAATTTGTCTTTACTTCCTAAAGTGGAGGCATCAACAAAGCTCCTCTTAGCTTCCATGAAGGTCTCCTTAGCACGCTCCAAATCAAATTTTGGCTCCCTTGTTGGGGCCTTGTGAACCCAAATACTTTCTTGAGTTGCTTGCCTTTGTCATCCCTTGTCGTAATACCACTCTGGAGCACGATATCTACATTAGGCTCTTCCTTGCGGCTCAGACCTCATCATTTGCAAGTTCTGAGTCGGGGGAGGTTGGAGTGCTCCTTTATTGCACAACCTCGCTATCAGTGTTGGACAGTCCTCTGTCTCATGATCAAACAATGTATAATACAAGCATGATGGTCGCATTGGATTCATACAATCGCGGGCATAATGTCTTGGCCCTCTGCAATTGTAACATATTAGCTCTCCATGACCTCTTCCTGGTCCCATTCCACCTCGGCCTCATCAACGCCCCTGAAATTTGGTGTGCACCATTCCTGTGTTTTGATTGAGGGCTCGTGTTTCAGCCTGAACTCTGTAGGTAGGAGTTCGATCCATCATCAGTTCATAACTTCTACAGGTGTGTTCATCATGTCCTATTGACCTACAGAAATTACAGAACAACTGCTGGGAATTCTATGTATACTTCTATAATTGATGGCAGTTATCTATAGCATGCTTTCCTCCTATCTGACAAATCACACACCATAACGCAGGCATTGAACTTTGTCCTGCTTGTGCCTCCGATCTTAGTGGCATTAACCCTCCTCCCACAAGGTAATTTGCGAACATCGGGCAGTGTTCCGTGTCGTGCCCCTAGCCCTTGAATTTTATGCACCATACCTCGTCGCACACTTCTGGGCGACCTGTCTTGTCTTATTTCAAACTCTGCATCTCAAGGCACAAGTTTTTCAACTGCGCATGAATCTGCTGAACTCCCAGGTTAGGATCTTGTATCGGAGTCTCGTGCAATCTCATCACGACCTCCAAAGCCTCAGCCTGAGTGGTTAGCCTTTGTTGCGATAACGCATTCCATAGATGCGGTGTTAATGATGCTATAAACCATTCATGATGTTACCCATCTGTTAATGTCATGTTTACTCCACGAATTGTGCACTTCAGTCTTTGATCCAACTCCCACGGGGTTTCGCCTGGTAGCATTGTGATTTCCTTGAATCCAATGATCGATTGTGCTTCCGATTTTGGCCTGCTAAATTCTTTTTTTAGTGTAGCCTTGGATATATGCTATCCCCACATTCTGATTGTCATTGGAATGCTTAATGTACCAAGTCAGCGCGCGATCCTGCAGAGCGCTGACCAATGTTGTCTTCTTTATATTGTCGTCTGTGATACCCTGTGCTTCCCATACATCATTTATCACGAACCAAAACTAGTCCAGATCTTCATTCCCTACTCCCTTGAACACTAGTAGCTTTATTGCACTGGCCATACTGCTTCGCTGTGGTGGCGGAGGTGGTATGGGCAAAGTCGGGGGTGAAGATGGTGAAACTGGTGGTGGTGTGGGTGGGTGTGGTATGCGCAAAATTCTCTACCTTATCAGATTGATTGCACTTCTTGGCGACACCTTCGTGAGATCTTCTTTGCCCCCTTGTGGATGTTAGGCCCCTATACTACTAGTGTAACCCCTTATTGTTATTAGTACAACCCCCTTATTATATTGTTGTACCCATGTAGTCCCCATATTGTTACTATTGTGCCCCATAAAAGCCCATTATTGTTAGTATTGTTCCCTTACATTATTATTGTTATGTCGGCTCTGATTATATTATGATCCCTTAGACTCCTATATATAAAAAGGAGATCTTGTCATTTGAATCATCCAAGAATTGTTCATTTGTGTAATGTAAAGGAGGTTACCCCCTCGAAGAGGCTTATTTCTAAGGCATTCATCTATCCTTTCTATCTTTTTGTGAGCAATCAAGGGGCTAGTTTCTATTTCTGTGTTGCCTTCGTTTCCGTAGATTCTTCCACTCCACGTAGCCCCAAACATCAATTTATTCACATAACCCGTTTTTCACACAATAGCATTTTAATCAAAGTGTTCAAGGATTTAACGTACTTACCTCGCAGTCCCTTGAGGAAACGTCGTTCTGCCTCGCTATAGCCGACTGAAGTATCTATCGCAAATTCGGTGATGAATCCTCCTATGATTCGATCGAGCCAGTGATCGACAGTGTGCGCGATCTTATCTTTCGATGCTTCCAATTTACGCACCAATTCTGGAGTCCACACAATAGGTTTGTTGAGTTCACACCTTCCTTGGCTATCTGCTAGTTTCGTGATCCACTCGTACAACTTAGTAGGGACTGATGCAAAGAAAATTTCGTGGATCTCCATATACAAGTAGCAATCTAACCACTCTTCCTTTGATAATCACGGATTCCTATTTTCCTGCGTCGCGAACACGTGAATCTTTCTGTCCAACCACTCTTCAATTCCTTTCTTTGTCGGATTCTAGTGATACGACATTAGACATCTCTATGCAAATCCTGGTCCCCACAACAAAACCATTTGTTGTCTTGTTGGGGCCTAACCCAAGTTTGGAGTTAATTAGCCAAACAAATCCCTCTACTACTAGCCCTTTCAGCAACAGTTCACGGGATGCGGACTGAGGTCTCACTCGAAGTAGTTTGGGAGGGTGCTAGAACCAAGTTTCTGCACCCTTGAGATGTTTGAGAGGTTTGATTGGTCCTTTGTTTGTTCCTCCGCATAGGTGGCTTCACGCACCTTCCGTTCCTCACGGCCTGATACCCTGCCTTCGCGCAGCCCTGGCCAAGGGCTCTGTCGTGCTTTGCGATATTACCCAAGATCTTATTTATCTTTCAGCACTAATTAAGCACCTTCGCCTACTTGAATGTCTTAAGTTATACTTAACAATATAAAACATTCATACAGTTTCACGCAGTAAATAAACAGTATACTTGCAAATTATATCTAATCATGCATTAAACTAGGAAAATATACACAGAATTATAGCAAAAATTCTCTTTATTGATTCTTCCAATGGTTACAGACTCGACCCGCACTACGCACTCAGCTGCAGGGGTCCATGCACTTAGTTACAGACTACTAGGCCTCTACGCACTCAGCTACAGAGCCTTCTCCTACTCTATGACCCATAGACACACTTTACACTTCGACTCAATCACTTAGACTTCTCATGCTTCTATTCTCTTCTTTTATTAGTTATATTTTACACTTAGAGCCTTGTTCTATTTATACAATCCCATGGTCCGCGGACCATGGGTAGGTCTATCCAGCCAACATTACATTACAAAAAGTAGGGTGGACAGTCCTGGGAATTTATTATACTTTCGCGCCTCGCGGCCGCAATTCCCGGAGCTTTTACAACAAGATTCAGTCAAAACTTTGGCACTAAGCCCCAAAACATGCCTTGGGGGGATTCAATGCCCAACAACACTTACACACACATTTCTTGAGCTTGAAATGTCACATGTTATTGAAGTGTTCATGAAGTAATAGGGATCTCCAACCAAACGAATACCTAGTCATGTTAATTCTAACTACTAATTTTTTAAACCATTCCAAGGAACCCATTATTGAAAGAGACACTGGGAATGTGCTGGAAGAGTAGTGAAGTTGCAAGCTTCAGGTTATGGGATCATGAAAGGAATTATCACATAAGTAAGTCAAACTTAAATCCCTTTTATGTTTCGGTGAGTGAGATTATTTCTAGGACTTGAGACGTTGTTGTGGTATATGATTTCAAAAGGGTTCTATCTATAGATATAGAGAAAGATATTTAAAGCCTCAATAAAATAAAAAAATGCCATGGTGTAGTTCCATTAGTTAGAACATTACTTGTAGCAAGAACCAACATTAGTTTGGTTGTTAGTGTTTTCTTCTCATGCAATCATGTCACAGTCCTTGCAATTTTGTTTTGTTTTGATATCAAAATGATTGAAAATCCTCCCTTTGCCTTTGAGTAGTCATCTTATTCCATAATTTGTGTTCTACTTTAACTTGGGAATGTAGGTTTATTAGAAGAAAAATGTCCCAAGTGCATTTGATAGAAATATTTTATCTATAGTTGCATGGTGCTTCTTATGCTCTCCCCCATCAACTGCACCTGTACAAAGAAAATTGTTGCACCTCTACATTTATATTTTAAAAATATTAAACTAGTTGCATCAACACCCACACCTGCATTTAGCCACACCCATGCATCATTGGTCTTATTCTTTGAGCATTTTAGTCACCATCTACATAAATTCGATAATGGGAGGGATTCATGGGTGATTTCCATTTTTCTGATCTATGCATATGCTCCGTGTAGGATTTTCCTTTGATGGTGCACTCTAATGTACTATAGTTGAAAATGTAAACTATTTAGTCAACATTTGTGAGAATATTATTACACCATGCCACACTTCACTTGTTGTGTCAATGTGTAGCTTTACCGTCAAAATAGATACACAATCTAAGTTCATTTTGCAAGTTGCCATTAGCAGCTCTTTAATCCAAATCACCCATAAGAGCATGTGATGAGGCATGTAGTTGCAAATATTGAGGGAGAAGTTGTCCCTCTTATAAGCATGGGGGAATGCTCTCTTCTTGAACAAATTATAGTATGTGCCTGTACAAAGATACATGATTATAAAGAGTGAAGTTATCATTTGTCTTCTAGTGATGCTTAGAATAGTCTATCATAAACCTTTAGGTGGCAAAGTGAATATCATGTTTAAGATTATATGATAGATCAGGTGCATGAATATGAACATATGATAGTGAATAAGAATTATAAGGATTTCGCTTATATTTTCCCTACATAAAGAGAGAAACCATGAAGGAAATTTTAGGCAAAATCCCTGAATCCATGGCTTTATTAGAGATTTAAAGAAACTAGAACTCCTACAAACCAATGCTGGTTCATTTGAAGAACAATTTCATGAGTTGACCTAGACTATTTTGGATCAGATAAAGGTTATCAAATAGCAATCAAGTAAATTGGCTAGATTAGAGGGATGCCTCTTAAAAATAACCCAAATAGTTTCAGATCGAAAGAACATAATCGAATCTCGAATCAATAGTATAATATGGTTAGAATGATAATTACTTGTTGTTAGCCTTTAGTGCACTAGACATGTCAAAGGTAACTGAAAATCTTAAGGTATATATCTCAGCTAGCCTAGAAAGCCAAAAAGAGCTAGTCTCCAAGATCAAAATAATGGATACCGCCTAGTCTCAATTTGTCAAAGGAAGCTGCAACTCAAAACCACTGCCCATGGTAACTAGTTGTACTGAATCAAGCCAAATTTGTAAAAGAGAAACTGTAATGTATCTTAAATCTTAATATAAAAAATAAAGTCTATTTATTTAACATTTTATAAATAATAAAGTTATGTAAACCAAAATATAACACATTAAAACTAACTCTAACATAGAAACTCTATTTTTTAATCACTACAATACATTTTGATTAATCAAGATAAAATTAAGCTTTCAATCTTCGAATGCAAAGTCTAAATAGTAATTTCTCTAAAATTAAGCTTAAAATTTCGCTTTAATTAAAATTAGAAACCTACGATTGGCCACAAAATATATTTTCAAGATTGTGACTCTTAAGCATGTAAGCAAGGATAGTGTTGTCAATTGTAACATCAATGACAGAAGTCAAAACTTTTGACTTTTGGGCTCATTTATGCAAGAACTTCTAAATTCTGGTCATTCCAATCCAACAAATGTTTGAAAATATCCCATTTTTTCATATAAAAAACGAACCCTTCAAAATTGTCAAGTCAATGTCTTATGTGCAAATAGTGTCGTTATTTGAAGCGAAGTTATAAACCAAAATGAAAAATTATTAATTAAATAGATTTTTTAATTAAAGATTCATTTTAATTGAATAATATTGTATTAACTAAACTAAAATTTATATTTTGAACATCACATTATGTCCCGGTCCTTTATCTTATTGACTTTATTTGAATGCATGTGTCAAGTGGGTTCCAATCTTCCATTTCTTCCATTTTATTAACTTACCTTATTCCGCTCTTTTCCGACTTTGGTTACTGAAAATTATTCAAATTCATATTTACTACATTGAGTTATAATTTTTTAAAATATTTTGTCCACATCTAAATCAAGTATGCCGAGACAAAACAACGGTATTTATTTTTTTATTTTTTTATTTTTTTTTATCAAGTATGCCGAGAATGTGTGTGTTGATTGCATCAAGGACAGGACGGTATTGTTATGACGAGGTGGAGATACAGAAAATAATGAAGATGGGTCATAATTAAAATCACAATTAATTTGCATGGCCAAACTATCTTGTGCGTCGTCATTTGGTTTAACCATGGTTAGGATATGGGGAAAGGGAACCCTATCCATTGGTTATTAAAGTTCCAGCTTCCTTGGTTTTCTAGTAGGTCAACTCTTTTATTGTTTTGGCGGAGAACTTGAAATACTTTGATTGCCTAAGTTTTTTTTTTTTTAAGTTAAAAGTAATTCTCTAGAAAATATTTTTCCATTTGTCATCACTTTGAGTTTGGAAATGGAAAATTTTGATGAACAAGTAAAGGTTTCCAATAATTATTCAAAAATTTGGATATTGAAAATGGAAAATTATGGATTATTTTAATGAACAAATAAGCTTTTCTAAGTATTTAATATATTTTCCTATATTTTTATAAACAGTATAGGCCTCCGATTACGTATTCGAGACTCTATCGTATCTGTCCAAAATCACCCATGTTCATGCTATTCCTTATAAAAATCAAAATCTTATTTTATTAATCACTACTTTTTCCAAACATTTAAAATAAGATAACTAATTTTTCAATATGTTAAAGGTTTTCTTCACAAAAATCCATTACTTTTGCTAAATACCTTTATTAATGAATCTCCGAATTTACTTTCGTGGTTTTCCAAACTTCAGCTTATTCCACTTAATTTAATTATCACACATATGTGCATGGAGTATCATTTTATCATACGATCTAAATAAAATTTATCATACGATCTAAATAAAATATTAGAGTTAGAGATAAATTGTTATCACACCATTTTAGATTTATAAATTGTTGTGAGGGATCATATTTCTTGAAGTATAATTTTTTTTTGCTTGTAAAATATGAGGAAAAGTTTGCACCTTGAGAGATTTGATCCCTCTAGGTACTTAATAGATCTGAGGTTAAGATGAATCTAGGGTGGTTATATAATACTATATAATATCTATATTTGTATGTATATGCCTTTTTCTTATTCCTTATCTCTATCTCATTACCCAGACATGCGCGCACTCTTCCCATATCTATCTATATCTCTCTCCCTCGCTCTTCCTCTCCCTCTCTCTCTTTCTCCTTCTCTCTATCTTCCCCCTGCTCTCCTCTCTCCCTCACTCTCTCTCCATCTCTCATGTCTTTCATCTTCTGTCCCTCTCTCTATCCTTCTCTCTTTTCCTTCCTCTCTCTCCCTTTCTCTCCCTCCTCCCTCTGTCTCTACCCCGCGTCTCTCTCTCTCTCCCCTCCAACTTTGTCACCATCTCCCTCCCTCTCTCCTTCTCTCTCTCCCCTCCATCTTTGTGTCTTTCTCTCTCTCTTCTCCTTCTCTCCACATCTCTCTATTCCCTCCTCTCCTCTCTCCCTCACGCTCTCTCCACCTCTCTCTTGTCACTCCCTCTCTCTCTCCACCTCTATCTCTCTATGTCTTTTCTTTTTCCTCCCTCTCTATCTCCACCTCTATCACCCTATTTCTTTTGTTCTTTCCTCCCTCTCTCCCCCTCCAACTCTCTCTCTCTCTGCCCTCCACCCTCCATCTCTGTCACTATCGCCCTCCCTCTCTCTACGGCCCCCATCTCCCTCTGTCCCCTCCCCTTAAATTTGATCCCATTTTATTGTGTTTAAGAAAGTATCTAAATTAAAAAAACTCAATTGGTTATAAAACATTAAACATATATTTTGGATCAATCATGTCAAAAAAATACAATATTGGAAAACTTAAAAGAATCATGCACTATCTTTCCTTTATTATTGTTTGTCACTTTGTTTGCTCCCATCGCTTGGATACTTAGTTAAGATGGATTTATGTTGGTTTTTAATAATATTATTTATAATTTCTAAATTCCACATCTTTATATATAAAAGTACTCTCTTTTTTAATTTTATTAAAACCTTGATTTAATTTTAATGAGTATTTTTAGAGAGAGAAGGTTTAGATATATTTTTAAAAGTAATTATACATTTTTCCTTTTAGATTTAATTAAAATAATATTATAAATTAAATTAAAATAAAATATTTTGATTGTGAAATAAGTTAGGTTTTTTGGCATGTGGTATTGATAAGCTATAGTATTTCCCATAGTATTGTAACAAAACCTATTTATAAGTTAACTACATCGTAAAGCGTTACCCTTTAAAAAGAACTCCCAATTAACATCTTGTATTATTGCACATTGTAAATTTGTGTATTAGACAATTAAAATAATTTTTATCGTTAATAAATAATAACAAAAAAATAATAGTTTAAAACGATCCAACAGTAAATCACATATTTTCTTAACCCATATATATTAGCATTTCCTAACAATTTGTGTACATGAAACATTATATATTTCACGCTTTACCAGAAAATATGGAGAATACACATTTATCTAAACATGTCTTTCTATTGATCTTGCAAACAACGCATGGAAATTCCTTTCTCTGGACATGTCTTTCTATTGATTTTGCAAACAACGCATGGAAATTTCTTTATGTTGATCTTGCAACCAGCGCACATCTCATAATTGTAGTTGCCCAATTATAATGGAAAATGTCGAGAAAAAAAGGGAAGAGAAACTCACGGTTGCAGTTATTTGCTTTCAAATTATACAGGAGGCTTCTAGGTTCTTATTCTTCAATTTTCCTTTGTGCTACCACATTTTCTTAGTCAGACTACAACCTCTTCATTAGTGCGACATGTTGTCTCTCGCTCAAAATTACTCTTTTGTTATGTGGTTGACTGTGGAGACAGCTTGTGTTAATTTTTTTTTATGTATGGTTTTGTTTTTTTTTTTTTGGGAAAAAAAACATTTTTTTATTAAATATTTGCTATTGGAACGTGAAAGAGTATTTTTTAAGATTGAGAGGTAATTAATGTTAGAAAGATTACATAATCTGTAAATTTGACATAATGTAAGTGATATCTCTTTATCTTCTAGATTTAAATGACATTTTGTTTACTAATTTTTATATTGAATAATCTTCTATATGTCACAATTATTCTCAAATTTATGCTTTGTGGCATTTCTTTTGCAAGATCTAGTGCAATTTGCTAGTAATAGCTATGGTAAAGTGGGAGTGAATATCTATGGTTAAGAATCTTGACATTTTGTTATAAAATATTTTGATTGTGAAATAAGTTATGATTTTTTAGGCATGTGGTATTGATAATCCATGGTATTGGCGCATGGTATTATAACAAAGCCTATCCACAAGTTCATAATATCAATGACAAAGCAGTGGTGAACATCCATGGTTAAGAATATTGTCATATTGTTATAAAATATTTTTATTGCAAAATAAGTTATGTTTTTTAGACATGTGGTATTGATAAGTCATGGTATTGTAACAAAACCTATCTACAAGTTGATAATATCCACACGGGGAATATTGTCATATTATTATAAAATATTTTGATTGTGAAATAAGTTATGGTTTTTGGGCATGTGGTATTGATATTTTAACAAAGCATATTCACAACTTAATAACAAAATCAAAATATAACAAATTGATTTTTTTTTTGTTATTACTTTAATTTTTTATTATATGTTTACACTAATTATTTATATTACTTTAGCCTTTTATTTAGTGCTTTTGACTTTTTGTTTATTAATTTTAACTTTTTATTATTTTTAATTTAGCTAACATTTAAAATTGTTTACATACTTACATTACACCTACACATCTCCTTTAAACTGGGTTTTAGAGCACCTCTCAGCGCAATTTTATGTTTGTATAACTAATATACAAAACAATTATATGTTTGTATAACTAATATACAAAATATATGTCTGTATAACTACAAAATGATTTTTTAGTCAAACTTTGGCCATGCAATTTTGAGTTTATATGTTTGTATAGTTAACATACGAAATATATGTTTATATAACTACAAAATGATTTTTTGTCAAAATTTGGCAATGCAATTTTGAGTAAAATTATGATTTCTTGTTATTTAAAATGCATTTTTGAATATATAAATGGATTCAACACCCTATAATAATTTCTTCTTATTTAAAATGTACTTTTGAATATATAAATATATTCAACCCCTGAAAATTGAAATAGTGGAAAAATATTCTGAAAGATATATAAATTTTCAAAATAAGAACAAATATTAAAAAACAAAGAAGAGTGGCATGTCGATTAGCAATACCAGTGCCATACGATACACATCTACCTAACCACCAATAAGGCATCCACCATTTTGTAGTAACGTGCTATCAGAAATAAATACCAATTAATAAATCAGTATTTAGTTGAAACCTGTGCTTCATTACAAAATGTTCAAATGGTGGAAAAATATCATCAGTTGATACCTGTGCTTCATTATAGAGATTTTCAAATGGTAGAAAAATATCATCACAAGTGTGTGGTGGTCTACAGCATAGATCAGTGAACAATATAATGCGAGTCTTTAATTTTCTGCCATCTCTTTCGCTTCCAAAAGCAAATTAACTGGGCTCCATCTTCGGTTGGTCAGACATCTACAAACGACAAAAAAACTAATGGAATATCACTTAGTTTGCATATAGAGATTAAGTGATACTTGAAAAAATTAAAGGGAGTATATTAGTGAGATTTTACTCTTTTCATATTGTACATGGATAAAATCATGTTCAAAATGTTGGGTATCATCATGGTCAAATACATTTCAGATACTCAGCATATTTTGCTTAATTATTATCGTGTCTTTTACCAAGTGATAAATGGTGAAAAGCAGAGTGAAACTGGAGTATACAATAGCTTTGGCTGAAAGTTCAGTGTATACTTTAGTGGAACTTGTAAATTATGGATAACAATGAATCAATTACAGTAAATTATGTACAGCAATGAATCAATTACAGTAAATTGTCTACCTTACAATTGCAACCAAGGTTGTGCCTTCACTGGGAAGTCTGAATCACATCCTCTGCCAAATCCAATTTCCTTTACTGTCTTACTATCTGTTTCATCATCTTTACTAAAATTGATATGACTATTGTACAAGAACAATCCCTGTTTCGGGTACATACTCCTCAACCAAGGCCGCATATAAGGAGGGCTTTGGGTGTGGGCATTGGAAATTCCATTAGAATCTGGCGCATTACCACCCAAATTATTGAGTTTGCCAGCATAAGAATCGTCATCAGCAGGGGCAGGCAAGTTTAGGTCCAACAGCTCCACTCTTGCAGGCATCTGCTGCTGCTGCATAGGGGTGTCCTTGTTGCTTGAAATAGTACTAACAGTATCAGAAGCTCCAGCACCAGTCCAATGGCGTCTCTTGTGACCTCCCAAAGCCTGACCTGAAGAAAAGACTCTGTGACAGATTGAGCATTCATGGACCCTTGGAGTCTTCTTTCTTGAAAAAACAGCAATCTCCATTGTCCTTGTTTCATCCCTCGACCTGACACAAGATTCCTTAGTCCTCTTCTTGGGATGAGGCAGGCACAAATTTCCAGGCAGTTCAGAGTCCGACCCATGAATCAACTCCTCATCAGTTATATCTTCCTGTAGACTCTCGCTCTGGTCCTCTATCTGTGAAAAAGAGCTCTTGACATTCTTGTGGCCAGTCCTGTGGCCACCCAGAGCCTGGTAGGATTGAAAACCCTTATTGCAAGTGGTGCATCTGTACCTGGCCTTCTTAACATCATGATCATCATAAAGAACAACATCTCCATCAATTTTCTCAGATTTAGGCTCCTTACTGATGCATTTCGGAAGCTGGAAACCAGTGTTGTGAAGCTTGAGGTTGCCTGATACAGGATCCTCAGCCACTTGGGCGTGTGGGTCTGTAGCAGTGTTTACTCCACTTGCAAGCATTACAAGACACATAGCCATGTCCTCTTCTTCATTATTGGTGTCCAAAGCAGATTGCTTATGGGGATTATTAAGTTGGATTGCATACCTGGGTCTCTTGGATCTCTTTCCCTTTGTCCACTCATCAAAACTGCTTGAATTCCCATTTGGATGATCAATTTCAGTCTCAATTGCAACATCACTCTCGCTTCCTTCTTCGTCCTGGTCCTGCGTCTCGTGTTTCTGTGATTCTTCAAGATGGGAATCACCACTACCTTGATGGGTTTCAGAGTTGCATTTCATGTGACCAAACAGTCCTTCCCAGGAACTGAATTCCTTCCCACACAGATCACAGTTTATAGAAGATTCGATGGGTTTGGAATCGAACCGGTGGCCCAACAGAAACGAGTAGTCCCGATCTTCAAACCCCCAATTGTGTTTGGGATTCCTTCGCAGATCATACATTAGATTACTTCCATTATTATCCAATGCCACTTCATCTATTTCCTTCTCCTGCATTAATTTGTGATCCCAATCCCCGGAACCCTTGCTCTTCTGATATCCAATTTCGGTGAATGTGTCTGCAGTGATGGAGACTGGGTCGTGGGTTCTCATGTGACCGCCAAGAGCTTTTCCTGACACGAATCTCTTGCTGCAAATCTTGCACAAGTAGCTCAACTGGTGCTCTCCTCCCTGTATCTTTAACACGTCCATGGCTTGAGCGCTGGGATACAATATACCCACTTTGGTCCTGATGTAAGCTCTTCAACAACCGTAAATACCAAGCCTTTCTTTCTGCACAGAGTATAAACAATAAACCAATGGAGTGATAGTTCAAGCAATTCACAGTATGGTATGCCTATGAGCTTCTTCAACACGGAGTAGACTTAAATTAACGGAACCGACGGTTTAATTTCATCAGAAACGCCTCCCCTGAATGGAATGGAATGGATTGGAGTGGTCGGATTCGAGTGGGTAACTTCGAGAGGAAGGAATGAAAAAACATCGAAATGGAGGGTGGAGAGTGGAAGTCTGGTTCACTTTGATCCTCAACGACGCACGTTCTTTCTTCCACTCACGCCGCATTGACTTCACCGGTTTTGTCTCTTGATCAACCCCCAAACCCCACCTGCCCCTGAACTGAATTGTGTACGACTGGATCTGCTGACTTGGCAATGGCCATGCCACAGTGCAAGGCAGCGTCATCTGGCCAACAGTACTTCCGCTAGGGTCATTGTTGTCGTCATCATTTTTTTTGGTATGTAATTTGGTAAGAATCGGGTCATAATTTATACAGAAGGAGGAAAAGTGGTAGTAAAGTGGTTGGAATATAAGTAAAAAATTTTAAAAAATTTGTTGTAAAAAGTGGAAATCATATTTTTGATGGTGGAAATAGATTTAGTTGTATTAAGAACATCATGTAAAATAGTGAAAATCGTATCTTGATGGTGGAAATAGATTCAGCATCATCCAAAATATTATTTTTGAAACACTTAAAATCTTGAAATTTGACAACTACAATCTAGATTTACAAAATTCCCTACTAAATTTAATCAAAATCTTACTAAAATTTCCATAATTTTCTAAAAAACAATATCCCATTTAAACATTCTCTTAACTAATTTGTTCCGAGGTCACGGAAGCTTCCTTGAACGGAATGTCGGCAGCCAGACAAGTCCCTAGATGCGCCCCACCAAACTAACGCCATGAGTTAACCTGGGGCCTAAATGTAGTCCATGTTGGAGAGCAAGAGAAGTGAGAGGGTAAAACTTTTAGCCTTACTTTAAAATAAATCCAAAAATAACGGAAACTTCGAAGTGAGAGGGGTCAAACTTTTAGCTTTACTTTAAAGTAAATCCGCAAATAATGGAAAATTTAATATTATTTTTAAAAAATTTATAGAATTTTTTTAATTAATAGTTTTAAATTAATTTTTTTTTACTATTTAACCGCTTTTAAAAAACTAAAACTAAATTTTCTGCTGTTCAACCGCTCTTAAAAAAACTAAAACTAAATTCTCAAGATTTTTTTTGGACAATCTAGACCAAATTAACAGTTTAATAGACAATGCCAAACTTGTATGACACTACGTCATGTTAGGTTTTTTCTAAGTAATTTCCGCCAATCTAATAACAGAAAAGTTACTATCCGCTCTTAACAGATGACAAGTAGCATTTATCATATTTGTTTTTGTTAACTACTAGTACCCACAAGTTGTTAGCATTTATATGGGTTTAGTACCCATAAGTTGTTAGTGATTAATTTTTTTTATGAAAAGAAGCTAGGGTTAAAGGTTTAGTTTTTTCTTATTCTAAAAGAGATTTACACATCAAGTTTAAGTAGATTTCAGATTAAGATAGATTTAGATTAGTTAATTATTAATTATAATTATAGATATAATTATTTATTTTATTTTTATTTTTTTATGTCATTTGATCTAATCAAAATGTTTAGCGTTTAATAAGACGAGATAATATGGGGCATGACAACTCTTCCATACTAGGATGGAGAATGTATATTGGTACAATAAATATAGTATATAGAAAAATGATAAAGAAAAAGAGATTTTTTTCTAATATTTAATTAAAATGATTTTAAGTTAATTGATTTTATTGTTAATGTTGTGAGGCACTCTATAACCTAGTATAGAGGAAATTTTTTGAATTTGACATTTAAATAAGGTTTCCTAGTCCAGGTGGATATTGGTGGCCACCGACCTATTCCACTTGGACCTTAGCACTATTTCTTTTCCGTTCCCTGTTTTCCAGCGC
This sequence comes from Pinus taeda, assembly GCA_000404065.3. NCBI lineage: Eukaryota > Viridiplantae > Streptophyta > Pinopsida > Pinales > Pinaceae > Pinus > Pinus taeda. The sequence continues at coordinate 182,014 of APFE031222810.1, forward strand.
ATTTTCCTATTTTGACAATTTTCTATTTTTGGTAGTTTTCAGGTCCTGAACTTCCAAAGCCGTTTTGAGATCCTCATTTTCAATTGAAAGGTTTTTGTCCTAGGATATATCTTTCTAATGATGTATCATGCATGTGAAACGAAGATTGTATGCCAAAATTAGGACCTCGGGAAGTTGATGTTCCAGTTAACCCCAATAGGGCCCACAAGCTTCTGAAGTTTCATCTCCTAGGGTTAAGTTTTTGGGTGTTTAGTGTTTTCCATTGTTTCTTAATGATAAAAATACCTCCAAGCCTCATTGTAACACAATTTAGAAGGCATGTAGCCAACACATCTCTTCTTAGAGACAAACTACCATTGCCAGAGGTAGTTTGTTTCCATTATGCATTTAAATATTTTTTTAACATTTCTTATTAATTAATTGAAGTTCATTTTTCATTGTATCTTTATGTTTCTATTTAAATCAATATTTCAATTCATTCTTTCATAAATTTGGATCAATTGTATCAGAGTGGTTTACTCTCTCTTTTTTTTGGTGCATGTCTCCGATGAGGTCGAGGTATAAGAAGTTTGGACTTGAAATGGTTGATCCCTTACAACACTGATCTTGCTGACCCTGACGGCCTCCCATGGCAAAAGAGAAGAAAGACGAGGGAGCAGGAGATCCTTTCAAATTGTTGCTCAAAAAACTCCTTGAGCGACAAAGGAACAAGATATTGTGGAATGTGATTTCTTACATAGATTAAGAATGTTGATTTTCTATAGGATTTCTAATTGGTTAAATGAATTTTTGTATGTAATCATGAGTTTATGTTTTTGCTTATCATATGCCTAAGAGCCTTGTAGCTCTCTAAAATTGTTGTGAGTTTGAATTTGTTCCACTGGGCTTAAGTATGAATGAATCGAAAGATCTTTGTTAAGTTCATTTTTATGTAGTTAAAAGGTTGGCTATCAAGCCTAGTTCTAGTAGCTACTAAACTTAGGGAGGATATATATATACCGAATGGGTCGAAACCCTTATAATCTCAAGAGAGATATCACTATGTATATATTGAATGCATTGGGTTGAGCCCTGTCAAAAGCTCAAGAGAGATATCACATACATTAAATCTCACGAGGTAACTCTATGGAGATTCACAATACATGTATGTGCATGGTCACGCGAGGCTAAGCCTTAAGGCATTAAGGGTCCAACCCTCGCATCATAATAGGCCATATGTGATAGAACCATTGATATTGAGCGTTGAAGGTAGGGAAAAGCTCCAAACTTTTACATATTCTCATATGTCGCGGGCTGGAATTTTACGGCCCAGGGGAGAAAGGAGGCATGAGCGTTATTCCCATCTGAACAATCACTATATCTAAGCGCTATGAGGTCTTGGAAATGGACAGGAGGCAAAGCTGTCAAGCAACAAGAAATTTGTCATTCCATACGAATTACCCCAAAGAATTCTAGCAAGAGGTAGTTTTGAACTCATTAAGATTTAAAGACCAGGATGATATGGAGCAGTGGGGCCAGTTGCCTAGTATTCAACGTAACCTAGCAGAGGACTCGTGTAGTTTTTATAACATGAATATTAAAATTTACCCCGCAATGGAGGATTGGTGGGACCCATGAGCCATGTGGCATTTGACGTGGCCTCAGGGCCATGTGGTGACTTGAAATTAGGACATGCGTTTGTTGGTTTTGTGGTTTTTGTGGGGATATGTGGCCTATAGATGGGTGACACATGGCACACCCATAGTGAAGCCATGTGCAAAGGTGGTGTCACCCCAGCGGAAAGAGTCGTTGACGTCACCCGGGTGTCTTATCCTTGGTGATTCCTTGTCGTGTGTGGTACAATCCCACTAGAATTTTATTCTTAGGATTATGTGGTCATGGTGGAGCCCACTTTCACTGTTATGAGGGAAAGCGACGTAACACGTGGCGGAAGGGATCCACAAAGGAGGTAAAACAACATGCAATGGTCAAAAGCGCCCTCTAGTAGAATTTGATGTGGAAGCGTGACATGTCAACCCAGGTAACCCTGACCCTTTTTCCTTGGTAGTTTCAACGGGGAACTATAAAGGAATTCATCGAGATTTTATCCCCGGGGCGAGGTAGCAAAGGGGTCTTACATGACGTACAAGTTATGATATATATGCGCTTGTTATTATGGAAAGGTCGTTACACCGGGTATGAGTGGGTCGACAATTGCCACGTGGGGTGATGTGGCATATGATTTGATAGCCACGTGGGGACCATATGTGTGTCAAGTGGCAGGTTAGATGACGTGGCAAGACCATATATGTCAAGCATTAAATGGTCATATCTTTTGATCCGGGAGTTAGATTAAGACAAATTTTATATTCTTAGAAAGATATGGATTAGATCAACACAATGATGTTAGCCATTTTAAGTTTTAAGGAAGTTGAAAATGATCGAAAAATTTAGACTCCATTTCCATAATGGTACATTAGAGGTCTGGTCATTAGAGTAACTGCCTCCTTCTATCCTTAGTAGGAGCTAGGGATAATAGGGGGTGTGCTACAATATATAAGCTATGAATTTATTAGGTATGTCAATTGAACTTGTTGCTTCATTTGTTTATGTGTACTGAACTTTGGCCTTTGCTCTCATAAAGATTACGGGTTTACTCAGTAATGTATATTGTGTGGTGCTTATTTCTGTAATGTTGAAAAGATAATACTTAAGCTTCATCTTCCATTCCATTTTTGGATTTTGAACTAGGGTCTATATCTTGTTGGCTTGTGTTCTCTCATTCCTTCTCACCTGGACAACCTTTAGAAAAGACGAAACTATTACAATTTCTTCTTACTGTAAACAATGTAACAATGTAATAACTTTGTAGCACAAATAAATAAATACAAAAACTTTGCAACATGAAGAAACAAGAACCATGAGCAAAATTCAATAGGCTTTTATTCACTTAAGCTCTAAATATATGATGATTTCACCTTTAATTTGGTACGAACAATTATGATTGTAATAATACTTGCCATTAAGATCTGAAAAGATGTATGTTAATCCTAGGATAAGCTTTAATTAATTTTTTAATATTCATTAATCCGTGATGCGGGAATTTGATATGTGTGGAGGGGTAACATATGCAGAGGTGTGGAAATGAGTGAACAAAGGTTTTCCCGCACATCTCCCTCTTCCACACATCCTTCCAGTCTTCTAAGATGGATACTAGCTACAAAGCCATGTGCACCTTCTCAATTTGTTTACAAGAAGTAAATACTATTAAGCTCTTGAATGATCTCATGATTATGCGTCGATTCGTTGAATAAATGTTGAAAAGACTTTTATAATATCCATCGATACAACCATCTTGATTTCTTTACAATAAGTAATCGTTACACAATGTGTTAGAGAAAATGTTATTAAGAATTTGAACAATGTTCTGAGTGTGCATCAGTTCATCGAATAAATGCAAAATATACTTATGTTTATCGAGAAAGGAGCTTTTGTTAATTGTGGGATTAAGCCTTTTATTTTAATATGTTATTAATCACTTGAATGATGTCTTGATTATGTGTCAATTTGTCAAATAAATGTCAAACATACTTACATTTACCATTAACAAAGGTTTTGTTCATTGCACGATTAAGTCTTAATTAATTCTTTAATATCCTCTTATTCATGTCGCAAGAGGTTGATTGAATTTATGTAACATTTCACGAAAACGTGACGATTAGACGAGGCAATGTGCAAAAAAAGTGTGCTTATGGGGTTTGTATATCATTTCAATATGCTACGATAGATACTGACTGCAAAGCTCTGTGTATCTTTTTGATTTGTTCATAAGTAGTTAATGGTATTAAGCACTCGAATGATGTGTTGATTACGTGTCAATTCGCCGAATAAATGTCGAAAAGACTATTTTGTAATATGGGTTAATATGATCTTCTTGATATCTTTACAACCAATTTTCATTACATAATGCATCCAAATAAATGTTATTAAGCCCTCAAACGATGTCCAGATTGTGTGTCGATTCACTGAATAAATGTTAATACTACGACTAAGTCTAATATTTTAATACTAGGTGAAGAGTCCTCTACACCGCAGTCAATATTCTTTACTGTAGGTTCCCACACCTCTGCAAGCATTTCTGTTTCAACACAGCTTTGCCATAGTATGGCCAACCTGCACACTTGTCCTTTCTTGCATGTTTTGCTACTCAATGCTTTCAACAATTTCTATGCCACATGTTGTCATTAAAAAAAAATTGTGGTATAATATTTAGATAAAGAACATGGATTAATGCTCCAATTGCAAGGATTAACAATTATGTTCCATTACGATGGAAAATCGTTGTCGTTATATAAAGCAAAATGTTTACCTTTTTTTATAATCCCTCATTTTAGCACTATATGGTGTTTTAGCTGTTGACGTATATAAATGATATGGATAACATGCTTGCGTTTAGCCCCTGTAATAGTGACACGTGTTAATTGGATAAAAGCCCACACTAATTATTTGGTTAAACGACATAAAGTTCCTTGTCTCATATATTTTGTTAAGCCATGCTCTCCACCAACTCTAAATGATATACTATGAATTCATGATGAAAACAAGCATCTAAGTCTCACATGGCCAGTGTGTTGTACTGCCATGTATCACTTATTTTGGCCACATAAGAATCTTGCAACACTTGCTTGTTTTGGGTGATATGTCATTATTTTTCATATTGTAAGACGCCAAATTTTCTTGAAAAATGCACCAAGAAATTCTCAATTTGATTTTTCCTTGATTAAATTGAGAAAAGTTGAATTTCCACATCAACAAACAACTTGGATGCAATTAACTTGTGTGACATGGCTTACGTCACCCAGTTTACTCAGTAAATTCGAGTTGGAGGAGTTAGAGTTCAGTTAAGCATGTGGGATTGCTAATTTGTAGCAATCAAAGTCAGTTATCTCAAGTTGTTTTCAGTTAAACTAGTTCCAACTGTTGGAGGAACTAGTGGAAGGTCAATTGTGTAGTGTGACTTCAATCAAACTCAGTGATCATCCAGTTAACTGATCAATCATCCCAAAATAGCTAGTGCATGCAGATAATTCGAGTTCCCAAGCTATGGTCGAGATTCCAAGGCAGTGTAACATCAGCTGCAGAATAGTCTTCAGTGTACAGGAGTTGCATGTAGTCAGATGATCAACTTTTGGAATTGCACAATCCATTTTGGAGAAATTCCTAAATAATAAGGGCCTAATTTCTCAAGGAATTGTGCAAGGAAATAAGAGCTCAAGTAGAGGTAGAAATTGACTAAGTTTGGGTTAGAGCTTCTCAGTGAGCAGAGAGGGAAGTTAGTCACTTGCAGGTTGTCGTCGGTTGAGAAAAGTAAATGTAATATATATTTATTCATCAGATTAATGAAAGCAGGCATTGGGATTTTTTTAGTAGATTTATTTCTCTGGGAAAAATACTATGTGCATGTGTGTTATTTCTTATTGCATGTTTGAAATTTTCGTTCTAAATTGTGAATTTAATTTCGCATAGCAGTAGAGTAGGTTTGTGTTTTGTGCGTTTGATTAAAACTTCATGAGCAGTTACAAATCTACACCATAATTTCTACATGTTATCAGAGAAAGATTCACATTACAGCATGAATTTCGAAATTATTTCTCAAGAGGATCAAATTTGCAGTTCAATGTAGCAGGATATCTTTAGAACTAAGAAGATAACCTTCAATGGGTTGAGGCTAAAGTATGCCTTGGAAGGCAACTCTAATTTCATTTCATGGAAGGATCACATGTAAGCAGTATACGATGACAATGGATTGCTAGAATACATCAAGAGAGATGTTGCAAAACTAGTGGAATCTAATGCCCAAAACCTTGCTCAGTGGAAGAAAGATGTAGCCAAGGCAAGGAGAATATGATTGGAGGGAGTACAAGACCCCTTTGTCACCAATCTCCATTGGAAAGAAAATCCTTATGAAATGTGGCAGGCACTAACATATTTATTCCAGAATATTAGTGACCATAGGAAGTTGGTGCTCAAGGATAAGCTTCAAAATATCAAGATGCGGAAGAATGACACTATCGAATAGTGTCTGAGCAGGTTCACATAAGTTTGTGATGAGCTTGGAAGAGTTGGTGTTACTGTTTCAGAGGATGACTTGGTAAGCCTAGCCCTTCTGGGCCTTCCCAAGAGCTAGGATAGCTATCAAGATTCAATGAATGGGAAGGAGAAACTACTAAATTAGGAAAGATTCTGTTTTGATTTGGTATATGATGATATAAGGAAAAATACTAGAGATGGGACTTCATCCAAGGGCGAGGATGAAGAAAACTTAGAATTGGTTGGAAAGTGAAAGAAGGGAAAAGGGAAGAAATATCAATACAAACCAGAATCTAGCCAAGGGGTAAGAAGAAATATTTGTCCAAAATTAAATGCTTCCATTGTTATGAATTCAGGCACTATGCCACAAAGAGTCCACACGAAAATGCAAGCATGAATACCTTAGGAGGAGCAGTAGGTGAAGCCTTGGCTTCACTGTTCGAGATTGAATTTACCCCTATCACATGCAAGTCCAACACAATGATGGGGAGTGTGTGGTACCTAGAATCAGGTGCATCGTTTCACATGACAGGGTGTAGATATCTTTTCAGTGACCTAGAGGAGAAATATTTGCATATGCACATTGAGATGGGAGATGAGGGAAGGTACATCACAACTAGGATTTGTATAGTCACCTTTAGAGGGAATTGGGATTCCCTCTCAAGCTCAAGGATGTCATGCTCATTATGAGCCTAGAGAAAAATCTCATCTTTGTTGCAGTTTTGGAAGACTATGGTTATGATGTGACTTCAACAAAGGAAAAACATTCTTGAGACACACAACCACAAGGTAGGTGAAGTAGATCGGGGTTCGTGTGAAGAACTTGTATATGCTATATGTGGAATAAATTACTGCATTAAACACGAAGGTGGAGAAAGTGCAGGGTCACAATGTCGGTGAAATTTGGCACAATATACTTGGTCATTTGCATCATGATCCCTTGAAGATTATGCAACAAATAACCACTAGCCTCCCCTAACAAGCACTTGAGAAATACGATGTATGCAATGGATATATCTTGGGGAAGTACACAAAATTCACATTCCATGATTTGGAAAACAAAGCACATGAATTCTTGGAAAGGATCCACTTTGATGTCTGTGGACCTTTCTCGATAGTGGCCACTGCTAGACACAAATATTTTTTCATTTTCATTGATGACTTCTCAAGGAAGTGTTGGATATTCTTCATGCGGAAGAAATATGAGACATTCTCGAAGTTCGTAGAATTCAAGGCACTGGTTGAGAAAGAAATCGACAAGAAGGTGAAATCTCTCAGGAGAAAAAATGGAGGTGAGTACATGTCGAATGAATTCAAAACTTTCTACGCAAAAGAATGCATTCGACGAGAGTTGACAACACCCCACAAACCCACAATAGAATGGGGTGGCTAAGAGAAAGAATCGTAGCATCGTGGGAGCAGGGAGGGAAATGTTTCATGACCAAGGCATATCTCTGCATTTATGGGGTGAGGCGTGCAACACAAAAATATATTTGCAGAACCAGAATCCTTATTGGATTCTTAGCTTGATTACACTAGAGGAGGCTTCCTCAAGGAGAAAGTCAGATGTGTCTCACCTCAGAATTTTTGGAGCCTCTATTTACTACCATGTCTCCAAATAATCAAGGAAGAAGCTTGAGCCAACCGCATAATTGGGAGTATTTGTGGGTTACACAGGAACTCCCCATAACTACCGTGTGTACTTTCCATCCCTCATAATGATAATTGTGTGAAGGGATGTAATGTTTGATGAGGAGAAAGTGATGTGGTGCTCTCTTGAGAGGGAGCTTTAGATCTCACAAGAAGAGGATCTTTTAGCTCCAAAGAAGGAGCCTCAAGAAGTTGTGGAGCAACCATAAGTTGAGGAGCAAAGAGTGGAGAAATCCACTCAAGAAGAACCATCCAAAGAAGGAAGGAAAAGAACCAAGGATGTTGATAGACTTGTGCAGGATGTGAGGGAGAATGTGGGAGCTCCTTCAAATTTGTGGAGGTAGGCTACATGGTTCTAATGACTGATCTTGTAAAGACTGAGCCATCCTCTTTCAAGGAAGCAGTAGAGCAACATGTATGGATTAATGCAATGGTGGAGGAATATGAATCCATTGTAAAGAACAATATTTGGGAAGTTGTCCCTGGATCGATAGATAAATTAGTTGTGGGTTCGAGATGGATCTTCAAGGTTAAGCATGCAACAGGCGAAAGCATAGAGAAGTATAAGGCCAGATTTGTGGCCAAGGGGTGCTCTCAAGTTGAGGGAATTGACTATGATGAGACATTTTCTCCTGTAGCAAGGTACTCATGCATTAGATCAAGTATTTCTCTGGTTGCGCAGATGGGGTGGAAGACCCACCAGATGGATGTAAAAACATTTCTCAATGGGGTTATTGAGGAGGATGTGTACATCAAGAAACCAGAAGGTTTTGAGACTTTTGATCGAGAGTCTCATTTGTGAAAACCCAAGCGAGAATTGTATGGTCTGAAACAAGCACCTCATGCTTGGTACACCAAGATCGATAGTTATCTCATTGGTTTGGGCTTCACCAAAAATGAAGCGGATGCAAACCTCTATCAGATCTTGCAAGGAGGACGTTGCAAGGGAATTTGAAATGAAGGACATGGGTCTCATGCACTACTTCCTTGGGTTGGAAGTATGGCAGGGTGACATGGAACTGTTTGTCTCTCAAGGAAAGTATGCCAATGAGATACTACAAAAGTTCTGGATGGAGAGTTGCAAACCCATGGAGACACCTCTAGCGACTAGTTGGAGGAAGGAGTATGCCACTTCAGGTGAGGAAGTGGATGCTACCATTTATCGACAACTAGTGGGTTCACTCATGTTTCTTGTAAACACATGACCAGATATGTGCTATACAGTCAACCAACTGAGCCAAGATATGGTTAGGCTACCCAAATTATTTTGGAAGGCATCTAAGCATGTTTTATGGTACCTCAGAGGCACTACCTATTTTTGACTATGGTACAGACGGACAAAGGGAGTAAAGTTGTGTGGCTTCACAGATGCAGATTGGGCAGGGAGTCCATCAGACCGAAAGAGTACATCAGGTGGAATTTTCATTGTTGGGTTTGTATTTGTTTCATGGCACAACAAGATGCAAAGATCCATGGCACTCAACGCAGTAGAAGTTGAATACATGGCTGCAAGTCAAGAAGCACGTGAGGCGATCTGGATGAGAAATATACTTGTTGTACTGTTTGGTCAGATGATGGATCCAACTATGATCTAATATGATAATTAAAGTTGCATCAAGCTCTCTGAGAATATTTTCTTTCATGATCGATCCAAGTATATAGATATCCGGTATCACCATTTGTTGGACTATGTTAAGAGGAAGATAATTTTGTTACACTACATTTCGGCAAAGGAACAAGATGTTGACATTTTGACAAAGGCTTTGTCAAGAGGGGAGTTCGAGTTCCACAAGTGCACGATAGGGGTGGTTGATAATACCTTTCTTACTGGGAAGGAGTGTTGAAAAAATCAGTAAGACATTCTCAATTTGATTTTGCCTTAATTAAATTGCGAAAATTCAAATTTCCACATCAGCAGACAACTTCGATGCAGTTAACCTCTGTGACATGGCTTGCGTCACCTAGTTTACTGAGTAAATTTGAGTTGGAGGATTTAAAGTTCAGTTAAGAACATTTGATTTCTAATTTGTAGCAATCAAAGTTAGTTATATCAAGCTGTTTTTAGTTAAACTAGTGCCAACTATTGGAGGAACTAGTGGAAGGTCAGTTGTGCAGTGGGACTTTACTCAAACTCAATGACCATCCAGTTAATTGATCAATAAACCCAAAATAACTAGTGCATGTAGAGAATTTTGCTTCCCTAGTTGTGGTGGATATTCCAAGGCAGTGTAACATCAATTATAGATTAATATTGAGTGTATAGGTGTTGCATGTTGTCAAATGATTAACCTTGGGGTTTGTGTAATCCATTTTGGAGAAATTCCTAAAGAATAGGGGCCTAATTTCTCAAGGAATTGCGCAAGGCAATAGGGTTCAAGAAGAGGCATAAATCTACTAAGTCCTGGTTAGAGCTTCTCAATGAGTAGAGAGACATGTTATTCACTTGTAGGTTGTGCTCAGTTGAGAAAAGCAATTGTAATACATATCTATTCATCATAGTAATGCAAACACACATTAGGATGTTTTAGCAGATTTCTTTCCCTAGGAAAAATATTGTGTGCATGTGTGTGATTTCTTATTGCATGTCTGAAATTTTTGTTCTAAATTGTGAATTAACTTCTGTAGAGTAGTAGAGTAGGTTTGTGTCTTGTGATTTTGATTAAAACTTCATAAGCCATTGCAAATATACACCATAATTTCTACGTTGTTCACATCATTTGACATACATTTCTTGAGTATTTTTCAATGTTTATTGAGTGGATAGACTTGTAAACAATTGATCGTTCCAGTGCTCAACAACATTTACTTTGAAACATTATGTAATTACTATTAGTTGTAAAGAAATCAAGAACGTGCAAAGGACTCTACAGACAGTATCTGTTGTAGCAAATTGCAATAACTAGAACTGTTAACACGTACAAAAAGTCATTTTAGCTTACATTGAATGATAGATTTCACAAGCTTTTAAATGACACTTTCATGCCACAAAACACTACTCTGCTATAGTTTAATTTCAGTGTTAAATATATCAATTTTAATTTAATTTAATTTCAATTTCAATTTTAAATCAATTTCGTTATTTGAATCATGTACGAAAGAGAAATATATGTGGGAGAACCATTATACACCGGCTTCCGCACTTGTTGGCTTGTTGGGGCCTGACCCAGGTTCGGAGTTAATTAGCCAATCAAATCCCTGTACTACTGGTCCTTTCAGCAACAGGCCGTGGGGCACAGACTGAGGTCTCACCCGAAGTAGTATGGGAGGGTGCTAGAACCAAGTTTCCGCACCCTTGAGATGTCTGAGAGGTTTGACTGGTCCTTTGTTTGTTCCTGCACGTAGCTGGCTTCATGCACCTTTCGTTCCTCATGGCCTGATACCCTGCCTTCACGCAGCCCTAACCAGGGGTTGTGCTGCACTTTGCACTATTACTCGAGATCTTATTTATCTTCCAGCACTAATTAATCACCTTCGCCTACTTAAATGTCTTAAGTTATACTTAATAATATAAAACATTCATACAGGTTCGTGCAGTAAATAAACAATATACTTGCAAATTATATCTAATCATGCATTAAACCAGGAAAATATACACAAAATTATAGCAAAACTTCTCTTTATTGATTCTTCCAATGGTTACAGACTCGGCCCGCCCTACGGACTCAGCTGCAAGGGTCCATGCACTCAGCTGTGGACTACTAGGCCTCTGCGCACTCAGCTGCAGAGCCTTCTCCTACTCTACGACCCACATACACACTTTACACTTCGACTCAATCACTTAGACTTCTCATGCTTCTATTCTCTTCTTTTAGTAGTTATCTTTTACACTTAGAGCCTTGCTCTATTTATGCAATCCTATGGTCTACGGACCATGGGTAGGTCTATCCAGCCGACATTTCATTATAAAAACTAGGTTGGACAACCTTGTGACTTTATTATACTTTTGCGCCCGCGCCTGCAATTTGCGGATATTTTACAGCAAGATTCGGTCAAAACTTGATATTTAAGCCCCAAAACATGCCTTGGGGGGATTCCATGCCAAACAGACCCCCAACACAAACATCATGACTCACCCTCGAGTCACTCTGTTGGTGTGGAGGTATTTGTGTGGAGTCCCTCCAACTAAACTCGAACTGCGGCAAGGTCAGGAGCACAGTGAGTTGCTGCTTGTTGGATCTGTTGCATATGTTGTTTCGAAACCTCTATGTCGGAAGTGCTTCTCTGCATTAAGGCATGCATCCCCTGCATGTGTGCGCGATTACCTTCAATTTCTGTTGTGATGGTGAAGGCCTTGTCGATCTAAGGCTGAACGCGCGCCTCCAGGACTGCTTCCTTGTGTCATGCCACATCCACCTATTCTTTCAACGCTTTAGTCTGTTGCATCTGCGCGAGCCTCTGAGTGAGGATCACCATTTGCGCAGTTCCTCGAACGTTGTCATACAACTGTTGGATTTCTTGTGCCTCTGTCTCTAAGCACTGGATGATGTTGGGGTCCTCCTACAGATTTTTGAGGACCTCAAGTGATTCTTCCAACATGTTGGTGCAGTCTCGGATTGCACTGCCAATTTCGTCCAGTCCCGCTGTGATAACACTAGCATGCTGTTCTCTGACTTCCAGAGGGGTGGACGGTTGTGCCTTTAACCGCAGCTTGGTGATCTGAAGGTTCAGCTCCAGATGAACCTTTGTCATTTCCTCCCGCGCCTCGCACACCCCTGCTGCTAACTTGTGGATGAACGCCTCTGCTGGTATGTCCGCTAGGATGGCCAGCTCTGGGACACTTTGGCAAGCGTCGTCTATTACCTGTACTAGCTGTTGATTCTGTGACACCAATTCATCGCGTTGTAAGCTCAATTGTTCCATATTGATTTTCTACTTGCTGAGGACTTGCAGTGCGCGGCTCTCACTAGCTCGCAGCTCTGCAATTATCCCATCCTGCAACACATATAAGGTCTCTCGTGGGAGTGCAGCTATACTGATACCAAGACCCTTCAGTGCGCCAACCATAGGGCTGTCGGCTTCATTTGTTGTCACTAGTGCCCCTTCCGGCAACACTATGGTATTCGTCATCCGCACATGCAACATTTGTTCTATTTTTGTTGTTCCAACTTCGAGGTTGGTCGAGAGGGTACTAGCTTGAGGAGGGTGTGCCTGTAATTCATGTAACTGTGCTGTGAGGGCCCCCAACACAATCTGGTTCTCCTGCATGAAATCTTGGAGAGCCTTAGAGGTGACATCATGCACTGTCTCGCTGATGTCATGCAGATCACCCTTAGTTAGGGTGATCAGGTCAATAGACAACTTCAATGCCTTGACCTTCTTACGCAACCCTATATACTCGGTTGGGTGTTGGTGCTTCAACTGTGTTGACGCAGTTTGTGGGTCCGCACCTCCCTCTTATGTCTCTGCTTCCTCTGCTTCCTGCCCATGCGAAGGCAAGGTTTGGTCCTTGCTTGCCTTCACGGCTGCCTCCTGGGTTGTTGCTACTGCTGCAACCTTTTCCTACTCAATTGCTTGCTGTGTAGTGTCCCGCGCCACCCACACTTCTGCTGTCGCTGCTTCCTTCCTTCGCTTTTCGACTAACTGTGCGATGCGCAGCTTGGCCTTGTCTTTCTTTCTGTGTGCTGCCGACTTCTCGATCTGCCCAATGTCTCGGGCGTGCCACTCCGACGGCCATGCCTCCAGTACATTAAAAATGACATTGTCTGTGGCTACGAAGGGTAGCTTTATCCATTGTTTGGTCGGGTCCTTGCGCACTCTGATATAAATGTTGTGGATGTCCGCTTTGAATTTCGCAAAACTCTACAGGCTGTTGTAGACAGAGGGCGACAACCACGGATTACGGTTGATCCCCATTCTGAGGTTCATCTCCATGAACACCCAGAATATTTTACTGTTGCAGATCCTCTTAGCATCCTTTGTGGCCTAAAGAAAAGCGTACTTCATGGCCTCTAGTAGGTCACTATCAATTATGGGGAATTCACTATCCTCTAGTAATTCCCCTGCCACAAGCACTATGGACAGAAGAAGCCATGCATAGTGGAACGTTTTTCCCTGTTCTTGAGCTTCACAGAAATTTGCTAAAAAATCCTTGCAGAGGAACTCGGACCAGTTAAACTGGACCCCCTCCGTGCACTGCTCAGCCAGTGCTACCACCGACATGGGTACTTCGTCCGCGTGGCACTTGCGCATAACATTTCCTGCCAGGATTTGGATCGCCACGCGTACTGCTTTGTCCTTGATGTTAGAGATGCCGTAGCCCCTCTTCTTCTTTTCCAGCTTGTACTTTTTCTTCATGGCCTCCACGACGGCCAAGTCACTATTCTTCCCTTCTGATATGACTACAGGGTATTCTCCTTTGCAAGGAAGCCAAGAAATGTGGTGAATCAAGTCTACCATGATGGGGATGGGCTCCTCTAGCCACAAACGCCCATCATGCACTAGGAAGAGCAGCTGCCTGATGACGAAAATGGTTATTGGTGCGCGGTGGAAGTGTGGCACCCAACACAAGTTCAATAGCCCAGCCTTTTGCATTCCGTGCAACCACTTTCGTCGCTGTAGTTCTGTAACCCCCGCCACAGTGTTCTGCTTAGGCTTCATGAGGCGCCTGGTCTCAAGGTGAGGGAACTTCTCGTGGTTAGCAAGGCCCCAATCTTCGAATTTTAGGCTCGACACCCGTCCCAAGTGCATGTCGTCAAACATAATATTGTCTAGGAGGAGAGGGGCCTAGAGTGAGCTCTTAGTCTCATCCAGGTCCTTGGGCACTTTAGCCTTCCCTCTTCGTGGGGGTACATAGGCAGGCAACTTTTTTGGGGGATGCGCAGGTTGAGTTTCCTCCTCCATGCCTTCATCCTTGTCTTCACGATGATTAGGTCCTCGAGGTCTTCCTCTTCTTCATCGTTCTCTATGGTGATGGCTTCCCCTTCTCTTCCATTGACAACTTGGTGCGTAGTGGGTTCCGCGGGGACACATGTACGGGAATCATCGCTTGTTTTTCCTTCTTGGGTTTTGCCACAATCCCAACACCTTCTGGAGCATCCCCCACAGTCAGGGCCTACGTGACCTCCTTGACGGTCATTTCAGTTATCTCCATAACATCCCTAGTTGTTGCCATCGTATTTTTCCATAAATCTAGCACTCGCAAACTCAGGGGTTCAATCAATGCTCGACACACAATAATCAAGGCTCTGGTCAATAGCTCAATTCACAAATGACCAAGTGTTGTTTGTTGGCAACCCTTTGTAATTTATAGTGCTTTTTGAATTTGAATTCGACCGTTCCCCCCAAATCTAGTTCATTAATGCTCCCTTGGCGGCAGATTTTCCCAAATATTACCCATAAATCGCGTCTTAAATTCCTGTTGCCCGCTCCATTTGGTCTCAAGTTGAGCATCCCATCATGAAAAGTGACTTCAATGATCACTTTTTGGTCAATCTGCGTAGTAGCACAACCCCCCGTGCACGGTCGCGGACCTTGTGATTCTTTGCTTCTGCACGCAGCGCCCAGGCAGAATAGTTTATAGTCCTGCGCTCCCTTTTAACTGCTTGGAGTGCTAAGACTATTCTTCCTTCGGCTAGTCAGGTGGTCAGACCACCCGTGAAAAGTTTCATCTTGTCATCCATCATGTTTCCTGGAGAATACCCACCTTTTATTATTACAGTCAGCATCGCGCACTTTACCATCTGCAACGCGTTACACTGGTCAATTCGCTTAGTAATGTGCGGTCCAAGCCAAGGCATCAGACTGATCAATTCGCAACGATAGGTCTTAAACCTGTCATCGTGATCGTATGTATCCTACCTTATCACCCTGGTCTTTTTGTCGATAAAATCTTCCTTTATCTCGTCCTCCGGCTTCTTCACTTCCGCGTCCACCAGAGCGCTTTTCTTCCTTAATTGTACCCTTTCTTCTTCAAGTTCTTGGAGTCTAAAATTTTCCTATTGGATTTCTGCTTCCAAGGTTCCACGAACCATCGTATATACTGGTGCTATCATGTATGGTCTAATCTCTCCAAGTACTATAGATCTTACAACGGTTGCTTCATACTCCAGCCTTTGCGGTGCCTGCGCGGTCAGGTTCTTACACACGGTCCGATAGGCCCATAGAACAATTGTTATGCGCAGGTCTCAGTTAGTCTGCTTCACATTGTGGACCTTGTTCAGTGCTTCACGTACTTTGTTAAAAGCTTCTGCGTGGATATTTATTTTGTGCACTTGGTCTTTCCATACTGCGTGATCCCAACCAGAGAGGTCGTTCGTGCCATTGCCTTACCTGCACCTGCTTACCGATCATGTCTCCTAACACGAGGACGGTGTGCATTTGCGCAGGTTTCGCACCATATGCCTATATCCACCTAGATAGGTGGGTGTGCAGTCTGGTTCATTTGTCATACTTGTCTTTCAATTGCATCTGAGGCTTCCCAAACCGCATGAGCATCGTCCTTCTGCATTCACACCAGTCTTCAAAACTTCTTTGGTGCATCCCCCACCATCTTGTAGGTGTAGCTTGCAGTAGCCTTTTTAGAGTGTCGAAACGCTACTGTTACAATACTTCTCTTTCAACAAGAAGTCATCCACCTCGCTCAACTTGTCATACGTAGGCAAATCTCTTACCTCTATTTCCACGCAGCGCAACGATCTTGTCATCATGTTACAGTTGAGCATGGTTACCTCATGTAACTGGTTCTGCCATCGTTCTATCTCCTCGTCAGAATCTGATGTGCATGAGCTTTCACGCTCCCAAGAGATTCATCCATCCGCGGTTGGATTTACCCAATCTTGCTCCCACGCGGTTATCTTGTAGATGCAATCCAGATCATCATCGTTGTCATAGTCGTGCACTAGCTTTGTGTAGCATGATCCTTCTGCAAGGTGTAAAGGTACCACTACGCATAGTGACTTTTTCTCAAAGATCATCTTGCGCTTCTTTAGATTTATTACTCCATTCTTGTTAATGGCCCAATCTATTCCCAATAGTGGGGGGTAGGGATTATTATCATCAACAATCTCTATCACTTCGAAATCTGCTAGCGCGCTCGCTCCTTGGATATCTACTATGATTCCCTGCAATCTCCCCATAGGTAGGATCTTTTGCTGGTTCAACATATGTAGTTGGATAGGAGACCATTACAGCGCAAGTCTGCCCATGCGCTCCCATGTCTGCTTCGGTAGGATGTTCGCATCCGATTCCAGGTCCAGAATCACTTGATCCATCTCATATTCCCCGATCTACGCGGTCAATGTCATCTCCCTTCCTGTTCATGTCATGCGCTTCCCAAGCTTCCGAACTACGGGCGGTTCTCCTAGCTCGGTCCCAGCACATCTAGTTATGAGTTCTTGCAGCCCCTTTATAGCCTTGTTGTCACACAACAGCTTCATGCATGTCTCCAAGAACATAGTGAGCATTGATGGGTCCATTTCTGGCTCCAATCTGTCTTTACTTCCTGAAGTGGAGGCATCAACAAAGCTCCTCTTAGCTTCCATGAAGGTCCCCTTAGCACGCTCCAAATCAAATTTTGGTTCCTTTGTTGGGGCCTTGCGAACCCAAGTACTTTCTTGAGTTGCTTGCCTTTGTCATCCCTTGTCGTAATACCACTTCGAAGCACGATATCTACATTAGGCTCTTCCTTGTGCAGCTCAGACCTCATCATTTGTAGATTCTGAGTCGGGGGAGGTTGGAGTGCTCCTTTATCGCGCAATCTCACTATCAGTGTTGGACAGTCCTCTATCTCATGATCAAACAACATATAATACAAGCATGATTGTCGAGTTGGATTCATACAATTGTGGGCATAATGTCTTGGCCCTCTGCAATTGTAACATATTAGCTCTCTGTGACCTCTTCCTGGTCCCATTCCACCTCAGCCTCATCCACGCCCATGAAATTTGGTGTGCACCATTCCTGTGTTTTGATTGAGGACCCGTGTTTCAGCCTGAACTCTGTAGGTAGAAGTTCGATCCATCATCAGTTCATAACTTCTACAGGTGTGCTCATCATGTCTCACTGACCTGCAGAAATTACAGAACAACTGCTAGGAATTCTGTGTATACTTCTGTAATTGATGGCAGTTATCTGTAGCATGCTTTCCTCCTATCTAACAAATCATGCACCATAACGTAGGCGTTGAACTTGGTCCTGCTTGTGCCTCCGGTCTTAGTGGCATTAGCCCTCTTCCCACAAGGTAATTCGCGAACATCGGGCAATGGTCCTTGTCGTGCCCCTGACCCTTGAATTTTATGCACCATACCTCGTCGCGTACTTCTAGGTGAGCTGTCCTGTCTTATTTCAAACTCTGCATCTCAAGGCACAATTTTTTCAACTGCGCATGAATTTACTGAACTCCCAGGTTAGGATCTTGTATCAGAGTCTCGTGCAATCTCATCGCAACCTCCAAAGCCTCAGCCTGAGTGGTTAGCCTTTGTTGCAATAACGTGTTCCATAAATGCGATGTTAATGATGCTACAAACCATTCATGATGTTACCCATCTGTTAATGTCATGTTTACTTCACGAATTGTGCACTTTCGTCTTTGATCCAACTCCCACGGGGTTTCGCCTGGTAGCATTGTGATTTCCTTGAATCAAATGATCGATTGTGCCTCCAATATTGGCCTGCTAAATTCTTTTTTTAGGGTAGCCTGGATATCTGCTATCCCCACATTCTGATTTTCATTGAAATGCTTAATGTACCAAGTCAGTGCGTGATCCTGCAGAGCGCTGACCAATGTTGCCTTCTTTATATTGTCGTTTGTGATACCTTGTGCTTCCCATACAGCTTTTATCACGAACCAAAACTAGTCCGGATCTTCATTCCCTACTCCCTTGAACACTAGTAGCTTTATTGCACTGGCCATACTGCTTCGTTGTGGTGGCGGAGGTGGTATGGGAAAAGTCGGGGGTGAAGATGGTGAAACTGGCGGTGGTGTGGGTGGGGGTGGCATGCGCAAAATTCTCTGCGGAATTCTGTTTGAGAGGTTTGATTGGTCCTTTGTTTGTTCCTGTGCACAGGTGGCTTCGCACCTTCCATTCCTCGCGGCCTGATACCCTGCCTTCGCGCAACCCTAACCAAGGGCTCTGTCGTGCTTTGCGTTATTACCCAAGATCTTATTTATCTTCTAGCACTAATTAAGCACCTTCGCCTACTTGAATGTCTTAAGTTATACTTAACAATATCAAACATTCATATAGGTTCACGCAGTAAATAAACAATATACTTGCAAATTATATCTAATCATGCATTAAACTAGGAAAAGATACATAGAATTATAGCAAAAATTCTCTTTATTGATTCTTCCAATGGTTACAGACTCGACTCGCACTGCGCACTTAGCTGCAGGGGTCCGCGCACTCAGCTGCGGACTACTAGGCCTCTATGCATTCAGCTGCAGAGCCTTCTCCTACCCTATGACCCATAGACACACTTTACACTTCGACTCAATCACTTAGACTTCTCATGCTTCTATTCTCTTCTTTTATTAGTTATATTTTACACTTAGAGCCTTGTTCTATTTATACAATCCCATGGTCCACGGACCATGGGTAGGTCTATCCAGCCGACATTACATTACAAAAAGTAGGGTGGACAATCCTGTGAATTTATTATACTTTCGTGCCCCGCGGCCGCAATTCGCGGAGCTTTTACAACAAGATTCGGTCAAAACTTGGGCATTAAGCCCCAAAACATGCCTTGGGGGGATTCCATGCCCAACAACACTTACACACACATTTCTTGAGCTTGAAATGTCACATGTTATTGAAGTGTTCATCAAGTAATAGGGATCTCCAACCAAATGAATACCTAGTCATTTTAATTCTAACTACTGATTTTTTAAACCATTCCGAGGAACCCATTATTGAAAGAGACATTGGGAATGTGCTGGAAGAGTAGTGAAGTTGCAAGCTTTCAGGCTATGATCAAACTTAAATCCCTTTTATGTTTCGGTGAGTGAGATTATTTCTAGGACTTGAGACGTTGTTGTGGTATATGATTTCAAAAGGGTTCTATCTATAGATATAGAGAAAGATATTTAAAGCCTCAATAAAATAAAAAATGCCATGGTGTAATTCCATTAGTTAGAACATTACTTGTAGCAAGACCCAACATTAGTTTGGTTGTTAGTGCTTTCTTCTCATGCAATCATGTCACAGTCCTTGCAATTTTGTTTTGTTTTGATATCAAAATGATTGGAAATCCTCCGTTTGCCTTTGAGTAGTCATCTTATTCCATAATTTGTGTTCTACTTTAACTTGGGAATGTAGGTTTATTAGAAGAAAAATGTCCCAAGTGCATTTGATAGAACTATTTTATCTATAGTTGCATGGGTGCTTCTTATGCTCTCCCCCATCAACTGCACTTGTACAAAGAAAATTGTTGCACGTCTACATTTATATTTTAAAAATATTAAACTAGTTGCATCAACACCCACACCTACATTTAGCCACACCCATGCGTCATTGGTCTTATTCTTTTAGCATTTTAGTCACCATCTACATAAATTCGATAATGGGAGGGATTCATGTATGATTTCCATTTTTCTTATCTATGCATATGCTCCGTGTAGGATTTTCCTTTGATGGTGCACTCTAATGTACTATAGTTTAAAATGTAAACTATTTAGTCAATGTTTGTGAGAATATTATTACACCATGCCACACTTCACTTGTTGTGTCAACGTGTAGCTTTACCGTCAAAATAGATACACAATCTAAGTTCATTTTGCAAGTTGTCATTAGTAGCTCTTTAATCCAAATCACCCATAAGATCATGTGATGAGGCAAGTAGTTGCAAATATTGAGGGAGAAGTTGTCCCTCTTATAAGCATGGGGGAGTGCTCTCTTCTTGAACAAATTATAGTATGTGCCTGTACAAAGATACGTGATTATAAAGAGTGAAGTTATCATTTGTCTTTTAGTGATGCTTAGAATATTCTATCATAAACCTTTAGGCGGCAAAGTGAATATCATGTTTAGGGTTTAGGGTTTAGGGTTTAGGGTTTAGGGTATTTTTGGTTCATCCACATGGAGTAACATCATTCGACAACGATACATGAAAGGCAAAGACATAATTTATTGGTATAGGAAGGGGTCAATCGGCATCAACACTGGATCTCCCATATGGCTTAGTATGAAGAGAATTGAAGCTTTCTTCATTTCCCATATACGATGGCGCATTCACTCAGGCAGCAACATATTGATTGGAATCGACCCCCTGACAGTTGGTCACAAAGACCTGAATATTCCAGACGCGCTCATAAATCAGCTCCATCGACAAGGTTACTTTACATGGAATAAATTGATTAAGGAATGGAGGGGCTCAACTCTGGTATGGCTGGACAGTTTCGACCTGCACCTACAGCAACCTTTGGCGGATCAATGGTATGCCATCACAGAATCTATTTCAAAGGGAGGCATCCACCGTTTTGGAATTTCGGACCACCTCAATTGGACAGTCAGCGGTTTCCGAAGGCCTGTCACCGTTCGGGACATTTATACACAATTATGCATTGGCAGACGCCCATATTTTCTTCCATTCTACCCGTCCATTTTCTGGAAGGCCTCATGTCCGTCCAAATTCATATATTTCTCTTGGCTCGTTTTTTATAACAAAAACCTGACATGGGAGAATCTCAGGAAGCGTTCTTGGCATGGCCCCAGCAGATGCCCTCTATGCGGCAATGACGAAGAGACCAATCTTCACTTATTCATCAAATGCACATCCTCCTCCCGGATCTGGTATGCATTGGCTCACAACTTTGGTTTTACTTTAACAGTTTTTGATTCCACCCATGCAGCTATCTTTTGGTGGAGCAGACAGAAAGGCAATAGGCGCTATCTGATATTGATATACCTTTGGACGGTGTGGAAATGGAGGAACGGCATCATTTTCAGGAATCATTCGGTGCCTCCAATTTTCATCATTGACAGTATCATGTCCCTATGGCACTCATTATATGGTCCTCCATAATGTCTCGTATATGCAACATGCTCTCCATCTGTTTATTTTTGGAAAAAACATATGTATTTTCTGATATTTAACAGGTCACATATGCATCTATATGCTAGATATGGCTCCCATGATACTCTCTTTAGAGCATGTCATACACAACATATGTTTCATATATTTTCTCAATATAATATAATACATATCATGCTTTTTTTCTTCTGAAAAAAAAAAAATATCATGTTTAAGATTATATGATAGATCAGGTGCATGAATATGAACATATGATAGTGAATAAGAATTATAAGGATTTCGCTTATATTTTCCCTACATAAAGAGGGAAACCATGAAGGAAATTTTAGGCAAAATCCTTGAATCCATGGCTTTATTAGAGATTTATAGAAACTAGAACTCCTACAAACGAATGCTGGTTCATTTGAAGAACAATTTCATGAGTTGACCTAGACTATTTTGGATCAGATAAAGGTGATCAAATAGCAATCAAGTAAATTGGCTCGATTGGAGGGATGCCTCTTAAAAATAACCCAAATAGTTTCAGATCGAAAGAACATAATCGAATCTCGAATCAATAGTATAATATGGTTAGAATCATAATTACTTGTTGTTAGCCTTTCGTGCACTAGACATGTCAAAGGTAATTGAAAATCTTAAGGTATATATCTCAGCTAGCCTAGAAAGCCAAAAGGAGCTAGTCTCCAAGATCAAAATAATGGATACCGCCTAGTCTCAATTTGTCAAAAGAAGCTGCAACTCAAAACCACTGCCAGTGGTAGCTAGTTGTACTGAGTCAAACCAAATTTGTAAAAGAGAAAATGTAATGTATCTTAATTCTTAATATAAAAAATAAAATCTATTTATTTAACATTTTATAGATAATAAAGTTATGTAAACCAAAATATAACACATTAAAACTAGCGATAACATAGTAACTCTATTTTTTAATCACTACAATAAATTTAGAAACTCTATTTTTTAATCACTACAATATATTTTGACTAATGAAGATAAAATTAAGCTTTCAATCTTCGAATGCAAAGTCTAAATAGTAATTTCTCTAAAATTAAGCTTAAAATTTCGCTTTAATTAAAATTAGAAACCTACGATGGGCCACAAAATATATTTTCAAGACGGTGACTCTGAAGCATGTAAGCAAGGATAGTGTTGTCAATTGTAACATCAAATGACAGAAGTCAAAACTTTTGACTTTTGGACTCATTTATGCAAGAACTTCTAAATTCTGGTCATTCCAATCCAACAAATATTTGAAAATATCCCAATTTTTCATATAAAAAAAGAACCCTTCAAAATTGTCAAGTCATTGTCTTATGTGCAAATAGTGCCGTTATGGGAAGCAAAGTTATAAACCAAAATGAAAAAATATTAATTAAATAAATCTTTTAATTAAAAAATATTTTATTAACTAAACTAAAATTTATTTTTTGAACATTGCATTATGTCCCGGTCCTTTATCTTATTGACTTTATTTGAATGCATGCATCAAGTGGGTTTCAATCTTCCATTTTATTAACTTACCTTATTCCGCTCTTTTCCGACTTTGGTTACTGGAAATTATTCAAAGTCATGTTTATTACATTGAGTTATAATTTTTTTAAATATTTTGTCCACATCTAAATCAAGTATGCCCAGACAAAACCACTGTATTTATGATAAGTATTAAAACACTCATTTATGAAAAACTTTGTTGATGCAGTGATTTTTGGACCTAAATTATTCCAAACTTTCGTGAATAGTTAGACCAAGATTTTCATGTTATGTTTTCTTTTCTTTCTTCCCGACATATATGTAGGGAATATAATCTATAGTAGATGCTCTTCCCTTTTTGCGAAGGAATGAATCATTCTTTTTTAAATACGTTAGGGCTTTTAGCTTATTAACAGGGGGACTTAATTTTCCTTCAGGCCACTAGTTACAAACTTTTGCATTATAAAAGCAATCTTATCAATTTATGTATATTTTTTTCTGTCTGAATTATGGGAAATGTGATCGGTGGTCATTTTTTTTAGCTGGTGGAGATGTGGTTGGTATTCCAAGAAATGTTATAGATTAAAACTAAATTGTGGGAGCTTATGAAGTTATTGTCGAGAAAACTGATGAATGGGAGGACTAGAACATTAAGTGTATAGGGAATATCAAGGTCGTGATTCAAGTTTTCGAATCCTGCCATGATGTATTTACTTTGCGTTCCCTTCCCTTTCTTCTGGAATGGTAAATATACACTCAATTTTAGAAAATGAATATGCTAATCACATAGGTATGTGTTTGTTCAGGGATGGGTTGTAGCCATTTTAGTGGGGGTCACTCATTCAAATGCAATCTTTGCAGCCATACCTGTGAATTTTCTAAATGAGAGGACATTGAAAGGAACCTTCTTTGGAAACTATAAGCAACCAACCTCGTGAATTTTCTACATGACGGGACATTGAAAGGAACCTTCTTTGGAAACTATAAGCCTTGTTTCGATTTTCTAGTTCTTGTAGAATTGTATTTGGATAAAGTAAACCTTCTACCATTCATTTATTTATTTATGGCACTTCTAAAACAAATATATTTCTCTCTAACACCATGCCTCCTCATTTCCTTTCCTTTCCTCGTACTGAATCACTACTCGTCTTTAATTAGGCTTTCGATCTAACTTTCTTTCCTCGTGTATGGCTTGCAAAAGCTTGAACTGGAGAAATTTTATACACATGAGGTTTATACAGAGAGGTTTCTTTGTTGTGAAATAATTGTTAAAATTGTGAAGAAGTCGAAAAAACTATATTGAAAATTTTGGAATTTTGGTTGATTAATTGTTATGGTTGTAATAAATCAAATCATATTATTAGAAAAAAATTATTTTTATTGAAAATTGAAGTTAAAGTTGAGCTTAACAAAAGGCAAATCTGATTTTAACATATTACAACCACAGATAAAGCATCACTAACTCTTTTATTTGTTTGCCCCCTATGTACTTCAATTTTACAAGCATTGACCTTTGTAGCAAACCTCAGACTACACAATGTCTCAACAAATGATTTAGGATATGAGGAAATGTTAACAAACATAAGTGCCTTGGAATCCCCTCAAAGACATGGCTGAAGTAGATTTGTTAACTTTGAGTTTCTGTAAGGTATGTGTTGTTCCTTATTAGCTGCGGTGAGAATCACATCCCCTAAGCTTGATAAGCTTTTATTTATGCCTTATGTTTCCTTTAACCATTCACTCATTGCTCCTCTCCTCGATAAGCATTCACTCCCAACGAAATCAACAAGGTGAAGCACTCCATGAACATGTTGCTCAATATTCTCTTTTACACCAACAATTCAAAGTGTAGGTTTTATAATTAAGATAATGAGTTTTGATTTCGATATTATCTGTTCAGATTTAAAATAAATCATATATATTGACATGATGAAACATTCAATAAAATAATCTATTCATTCTACACATGGTAATTTTAGTAATGAATTCATGTTGTAATTATTATCCATGATATAACTCAATTCAAAATTTAAATTTCAAATTTCAAATTTCAAAGCTTTTTCACAAAAGGCCGATAAATAAGTAAAATTGCATAAAAAAATTACTTCTATCTTCTATGCTACTATTTCCTACTCTCTTGCCTTACGGAGTTCCCATTGCAACACATGGTAGAATTGCTAGTTAAAAAAATATTATATTAACAAGTGTCATATGAAACAAGTTGTGATCTTTGAGTATGTGGCATTGATAAGCCATGATATAAGTTCATAGTATTGTAACATAATCTATTTATAAACTAAAATTCTCCATTATAAAATAAGGTAAATTTCCATGTTTAGAATATTGTTATATATATAATAATAATAATAATAATTATAATATAATTGATAAGGCTATATTTTATTATGTCTAACTTTTCATTTTAATCGAGAAATTATTATTATAATTTTATGTTATGTTATTTATTTAGAATAATGTAATATGCATTACAAAGTGATGAAAACCCTAAAACTGCATTAGCAGAAAACAAAAAAACAAAAGTAACAAGAAAAATATTATTATTAATTATTATTATTATTATTATTAATAAATTTAATTTAGTTAATTTTTTATATTAGCTATTTATTTAAAGTAATGTAATATGCATTATGAAGCGATGGAAATCCTTTAAGACCAGATGAGGAGAAAACACAAAAAGGCAAAGGTAAAAAGGCTATGTTTCTAGGGGATCGGGGGCATAAGTAGAGGTTAGAGTAGAGGACAAGGCATCCAATACATGCTGAACTCTGGAAAAGAAAAGGGATAAAAACCACCGCGATACCAATTTTCTGGAATGAATTAAGCGTTGAGCATGCCATGCATAACAACAATGGCGTCAAACTGTTGCTATGGTTCATAACAATCTATAAGAATGTGATGTGTTTGTTGATTGCGTCAAGGAGGGACGGTATTGTTACGACGAGGTGGAGATACAGAAAAATAATGAACATGGATCATAATTAAAATCACACTTAATTTGCATGGCCAAACTATCTTGTGCGTCGTCATTTGGTTTAACCATGGTTAGGATATGGGGAAAGGGAACCCTATCCATTGGTTATTAAAGTTCCAGCTTCCTTGGTTTTCTTCTAGGTCAACTCTTTTATTGTTTTGGCGGAGAACGTGAAAGTATTTTTCCATTTGTCATCACTTTGAGTTTGGAAATGGAAAATTTTGATGAACAAGGGTTTCCCATAATTATTCGAAAATTTGGAAATTGGAAATGGAAAATTATGGATTATTTTGATTAACAAATAAGCTTCTCTAAGTATTTAATATATTTTCCTATATTTTTATAAACAGTATATACCTCCGAGTACTTATTCGAGACTCTATCTTATTTGTCCAAAATCACCCATGTTCATGCTATTCCTTATAAAAATCAAAATCTTATTTTATTAATCACTACTTTTTCCAAACATTTAAAATAAGATAACTAATTTTTCAATTTCATGTTAAAGGTTTTCTTCACAAAAATCCATTACTTTTGCTAAATACCTTTATTAATGAATCTTCGAATTGACTTTCATTGTTTTCCAAACTTAAGCTTATTCCATTTAATTTCATTATCACACATATGTGCATGGAGTATCATTTTATAACACGATCTAAATAAAATATTTAGAGTTAGAGATAAATTGTTATCACACCAGTTTAGATTTATAAATTAGATTTATAAATTGTTGTGAGGGATTAAATTTCTTGAAGTGTAAATTTTTTTTGAGTGTAAAATATGAGGAAAGGTTTGCACCTTGAGAGACTTGATCTCTTTAGGCACTTAATAGATCTGAGGTTAAGATGAATCTAGGGTGGTTATATAATACTATATAATATCTATATTTGTATCTATGTGTCTCTTTCTTATTCCCCATCTCTATCTCATTCCCTAGACATGCACACACTCTTTCCATATCTATCTATATCTCTCTCCCTCGCTCTTCCTCTCCCTCTCTCTATCTTCCCTCTTGCTCTCCTCTCTCCCTCACTCTCTCTCCATCTCTCATGTCTTTCATCTTCCCTCCCTCTCTCTTTTCCTTCCTCTATCTCCCTTTCTCTCCCTTCTCCCTCTGTCTCTACCCCGCATCTCTCTCTCTCTCTCTCTCTCTCTCTATGTCTTTTGTTCTTTCCTCCCTCTCTCCCCCTCCCACTCTCTCTCTGTCTCTGCCCTCCACCCTCCATCTCTGTCACTATCGCCCTCCCTCTCTCTACCGCCCCCATCTCCTGCTGTCCCCTACTCCTAAATTTGATCCCATTTTATTGTGTTTAAGAAAGTATGTAAATTAAAAAAACTCAATTGGTTATAAAACATTAAACATATCTTTTGGATCAATCATGTCAAAAAAAATATAATAATGGAAAACTTAAAAGAATAATGCACTATCTTTCCTTTATTATTGTTTGTCACTTTGTTTGCTACCATCGCTTGAATACTTAGTTAAGATGGATTTATGTTGGTTTTTAATAATATTATTTATAATTTCTAAATTCCACATCTTTATATATATAAGTATTCTCTTTTTTAATTTTATTAAAACTTTGATTTAATTTAATGAGTATTTTTAGAAGAGAAAAGGTTTAGATATATCTTAAAAGTAATTATAACATTTTTCCTTTTAGATTTAATTAAAATAATATTATAAATTAAATTAAATATAAATATATTTTGATTATGAAATAAGTTAGGTTTTTTGGCATGTGGTATTGATAAGCCATAATATTTCGCATGGTATTGTAACAAAACCTATTTATAAATTAACTACATCGTAAAGCGTTATCCTTTGAAAAGAACTCCCAATTACCATCTCATATTAATGTGCATTATAAATTTGTGTATTAAATAATTAAAATAATTTTCATCGTTGATAAAAAATAACAAAAAAATAATAATTTAAAACGATCCAACCGTAAATCACATATTTTCTTTAATCCATATATATTAGCATTTCCTAACCATTTGTGTACATGAAACATTATATATTTCACGCTGTACCAGAAAATATGGAGAATACACATTTATTTATTGATCTTGCAAACAACGTATGGAAATTCCTTTCTCTGGACATGTCTTTCTATTGATTTTGCAAACAACGCATGGAAATTCCTTTATGTTGATCTTGCAAGCACCGCACGTCTCATAATTGTAGTTGCCCAATTATGATGGAAAATCTCGACAAAAAAAGGGAAGAGAAACTCACGGTTGCAGTTATTTGCCGAGGCTTTTACGTTTTTATTCTTCAATTTTCCTTTGTGCTACCACATTTTTTTAAGTCAGACTACAACCTCTTCATTGGTGCGACATGTTGGCTCTCGCTCAAAATTACTCTTTTTTTATGTGGTTGACTGTGTAGACAGCTCGGGTCAATTTTTTTATGTATGGTTTTGTTTTTTGAAAGAACATTTTTTTATTAAATATTTGTTATTAGAATGTGAAAGAGTATTTTTTAAGATTGAGAGACAATTAATGTTGGAAAGGTTACATAATCTGTAAATTTGACATAATGTAAGTGATATCTCTTTATCTTCTAGATTTGAATGACATTTTGTTTACTAATTTTTATATTGAATGATCTTCTATATGTCACAATTATTCTCAAATAATGTAAGTGATATCTCTTTATCTTCTAGATTTGAATGACATTTTGTTTACTAATTTTTATATTGAATAATTTTCTATATGTCACAATTATTCTCAAATTTATGCCTTGTGTCGTTTCTTTTGCAAGATCTAGTGCAATTTGCTAGTAATAGCTATGGTAAAGTGGGAGTGAATATCTATGGTTAAGAATCTTGTCATTTTGTTATAAAATATTTTGATTGTAAAATAAATTATGATTTTTTAGGCATGTGGTATTGATAATCCATGGTATTGGCCCATGGTATTATAACAAAGCCTATCCACAAGTTCATAATATCAATGACAAAGCAATGGTGAACATCCATGGTTAAGAATATTGTCATACTGTTATAAAATATTTGTATTGCAAAATAAGTTATGTTTTTTAGACATGTGGTATCGATAAGCCATGGTATTGTAACAAAATCTATCTACAAGTTAATAATATCCACAGTAAACTGGGGGAATATTGTCCTATTATTATAAAATATTTTGATTGTAAAATAAGTTATGGTTTTTGGGCATGTGGTATTGATATTTTAACAAAGCATATTCACAACTTAATAACAAAATCAAAATATAACCAATTGAATTTTTTTTGTTATTACTTTAATTTTTTATCATATGTTTACACTAATTTTTTATATTACTTTAGCTTTTTATTTAGTATTTTTGACTTTTTGTTTATTAATTTTAACTTTTTATTATTTTTAATTGAATTGACATTTAAAATTGTTTACATACTTACATTACACCTACACATTTACTTTATATTGGGTTTTAGAGCACCTCTCAGTGCAATTTTATGTTTGTATAACTAATATACAAAACAATTATCTGTTTGTATAACTAATATACGAAATATATGTCTGTATAACTACAAAATGAATTTTTGGTCAAAATTTGGCCATGCAATTTTGAGTTTATATGTTTGTATAGTTAACATACGAAATATATGTTTGTAGAACTACAAAATGTTTTTTGGTCAAACTTTGGCCATGCAATTTTGAGTAAAACGATGATTTCTTGTTATTTAAAATACATTTTTGAATGTATAAATAGATTCAACACCCTATGATTTCTTATTATTTAAAATGTATTTTTGAATATATAAATGGATTCAACACCTTAAAATTGAAATAGTGAAAAAATATTCTGAAAAACATATAATAAAAACAAATATTAAAATACAAAGAAAAGTGGCTATTTAGATTAGCAATACCAGTGCCATAGGATATACATCTACCTAACCAAGAAGGCATCCGAAGGCATCCACCATTTTGTACTAACGTGGTATCAGAAATAAATACCAATTAATAAATCAGTATTTAGTTGAAACCTGTGCTTCATTACAAAATGTTCAAATGGTCGGAAAAATATCATCAGTTGAAACCTGTGCTTCATTATAAAGATTTTCAAATGGTATAAAAATATCATCACAATTTAAAGAAACATGCCATATTTGCCTACATGGTCGCTGGATTCTTAGTGTGTGGTGGTCTACACCATAGATCAGTGAACAATATAATGCGAGTCTTTAATTTTCTGCCATCTCTTTCGCTTCCAAAAGCAAATTAAGTGGGCTCCATCTTCGGTTGGTCAGACATCTATAAACGACAAAAACTAATAGAATATCACTTAGTTTGCATATAGAGATTAAGTGATACTTGAAAAAATTAAAGGGAGTATGTTAGTGAGAGTTTACTCTTTTCATATTGTAAAGGGATAAAATCATGTTCAAAATGTTGGGTATCATCATGGTCAAATACATTTCAGATACTCTGGTATATTTTGCTTAATTATTATCATGTCTTTTACCGAGTGATAAATGGTGAAAAGCACAGTGAAACTGGAGTATACAATAGCTTTGGCTGAAAGTTCAGTGTATACTGTAGTGGAACTTGTAAATTATGTATAACAATGAATCAATTACAGTAAATTATGTACAACGATGAACCAATTACAGTAAATTATCTACCTTACAATTGCAACCAAGGTTGTGCCTTCACTGGGAAGTCTGAATCACATCCTCTGCCAAATCCAACTTCCTTTACTGTCTTACTATCTGTTTCATCATCTTTACTAAAATTGATATGACTATTGTACAAGAACAATCCCTGTTTCGGGTAGATACTCCTCAACCAAGGCCGCATATAAGGAGGTCTTTGGGTGTGGGCATTGGAAATTCCATTAGAATCTGGCGCATTACCACCTAAATTATTGAGTTTGCCAGCATAAGAATCGTCATCAGCAGGGGCAGGCAAGTTTAGGTCCAACAGCTCCACTCTTGCAGGCATCTGCTGCTGCTGCATAGGGGTGTCCTTGTTGCTTGAAATAGTACTAACAGTATCAGAAGCTCCAGCACCAGTCCAATGGCGTCTCTTGTGACCTCCCAAAGCTTGACCCGAAGAAAAGACTCTGTGACAGATTGAGCATTCATGGACCCTTGGAGTCTTCTTTCTTGAAAAAGCAGCAACCTCCATTGTCCTTATTTCATCCCTCGCTCTGACACAAGAATCCTTAGTCCTCTTCTTGGGATGAGGTATGCACAAATTTCGAGGCAGTTCAGAGTCCAACCCATGAATCAACTCCTCATCAGTAATATCTTCCTGTAGACTCTCGCTCTGGTCCTCTATCTGTGAAAAAGAGCTCTTGACATTCTTGTGGCCAGTCCTGTGGCCACCCAGAGCCTGGTAGGATTGAAAACCCTTATTGCAAGTGGTGCATCTGTACCTGTCCTTCTTAACATCATGATCATCATAAAGAACAACATCTCCATCAATTTTCTCAGATTTAGGCTCTTTACTGATGCATTTCGGAAGCTGGAAACCAGTGTTGTGAAGCTTGAGGTCGCCTGATACAGGATCCTCAGCCACTTGGGCGTGTGGATCTGTAGCAGTGTTTACTCCACTTGCAAGCATTACAAGACACATAGCCATGTCCTCTTCTTCATTATTGGTGTCCAAAGCAGATTGCTTATGGGGATTATTAAGTTGGATTGCATACCTGGGTCTCTTGGATCTCTTTCCCTTCATCCACTCATCAAATCTGCTTGAATTCCCATTTGGATGATCAATTTCAGTCTCAATTGCAACATCACTCTCGCTTCCTTCTTCGTCCTGGTCCTGCGTCTCGTGTTTCTGTGATTCTTCAATATGGGAATCACCACTATCTTGATGGGTTTCAGAGTTGCATTTCATGTGACCAAACAGTCCTTCCCAGGAACTGAATTCCTTCCCACACAGATCACAGTTTATAGAAGTTTCGATGGGTTTGGAATCGAACCGGTGGCCCAACGGAAACGAGTAGTCCCGATCTTCAAACCCCCAATTGTGTTTGGGATTCCTTCGCAAATCATACATTAAATTACTTCCATTATTATCCAATGCCACTTCATCCATTTCCTTCTCCTGCATTAATTTGTGATCCCAATCCCCGGAACCCTTGCTCTTCTGAAATTCAATTTCGGTGAATGTGTCTGCAGTGATGGAGACCGGGGCGTGGGTTCTCATGTGACCGCCGAGAGCTTTTCCTGACACGAATCTCTTGCTGCAAATCTTGCACAAGTAGCTCAACTGGTGCTCTCCTCCCTGTATCTTTAACACGTCCATGGCTTGAGCGTTGGGATACGATATACCCACTTTGGTCATGATGTAAGCTCTTCAACAACCGTAAATACCAAGGCTTTCTTTCTACACAGTATAAACAATAAACCAATGGAGTGATAGTTCAAGTAATTCACAGTATGGTATGGCTATGAGCTTCTTCAACACGGAGTAGACTTAAATTAACGGAACCGCCGGTTTAATTTCATAAGAAACGCCTCCCCTGAATGGAATGGAATGGATTGGAGTGGTCGGATTCGAGTGGTCGTAATGAAAAAAACATCGAAATGGAGTGTGGAGTGTGGAAATCTGGTTCACTTTGATCCTCAACCACGCAGGATTTTTCTTCCACTGACGCGGTCTACGCATTGACTTCACCGGTTTTGTCGCATTGACTTCACCGGTTTTGCCTCTTGATCAACCCCCAAACCCCACCTGCACCTGAACTGAATTGTGTACGACTGGATCTGCTGACTTGGCAATGGCCATGCCACAGTGCAAGGCAGCTTCATCTTGCCAACAGTACTTTCGCTTGGGTCATTGTTGTCCTCGTTATTTTTTTTTTTTGGCTTTGGTCATTGTTGTCGTGGTTATTTTTTTTTTTTTTATAGAATTTGGGTAAAAAAATTAAATTTTCTTGCTGTTTTATAATAGACATCCTATTTTTTATAATAGAAATAAATTCAACATCATCAGAATTTTTTAAAACAACTACCATTTAAATTTATAAAATTCCCTACTGAATTTTGATTTTCTAAAAAACAACACTCCATTTAAACATTCGCTTAACTAATTTGTTCTGAGGTCACGGAAGCTTCCTTGAACGAAATGTCAGCAGCCAGACAAGTCCCTGGATTTGCCCCACCAAACTAACGCCATCACTTGACCAGGGCCCTAAATGTAGTCCATGTTGGAGAGCAAGAGAGGTGAGAGGGGTCAAACTTTTAGCGTTACTTTAAAGTAAATCCGAGTCAAACTTTTAGCCTTATTTTAAATTAAATTCGAAAATAATAAAAATTTCAATATTACTTTTATAAAATTTTATGGAATTTTTATTAATTTAAATTATAATTTTTAAATTATAAATTATAAATATTTTAAAAGTTTTTATGGTACTGAATCTATTTCATTATTCAACCGCTCTTAAAAAAACTAAAACTAAATTTTCTACTGTTCAACCGGTTTTAAAAAACCAAACTAAATTCTCAAGATTTTTTTTGGACAATGTAGACGAAATTAACAGTTTAATAGACAATGCCAAACTTGTATGACACTACGTCATGTTAGGTTCTTTCTAAGTAATTTTCGCCAATCTAATAACAGAAAAGTTACTATCTGCTCTTAACAGATGACAAGTAGCATTTATCATATTTGTTTTGGTTAACTATTGTACCACAAGTTGTTAGCATTTATCATTTATCACAAATGGTTTTAGTACCCATAAGTTGTTATTGCTTAAATTTTTTATGTAAAGGAAGCTAGGGGTGGATGTCACTTATGATGTCAAAAAGTGTTTCATGATACGATATTATAGGTTGTTATTGGATAAAATTTGTATTAAAGGAAGCAAGGGTGGATGTCACTTACCATGTTAAAAAGGTATTTAAAAAAATTAGCATTTCATTAAATTTTACGTTATTAATTTTAATAATATTTTAACACTATATATAGATATATATATATCGAAAGTTTAAATTTTTTTTTTATTCTAAAAAAAATTTGCATATCAAGCTTATTAAGATGGATTTAGATCAGTTTAATTATTAATTATAATTATAAATATAATTTTTATTTTTTATTTCGTTATTTCTTTATTTATTTTATTTATTTTTTTTATGTCATTTGGACCTAATCAAATGTTTTTTTAATAATTAAAATTAAAATTTATTTTAATTTATTTAAAAAAATGTAATTTGACCAAGTTAAAATGTTTAATGTTTAACAAGACGAGATAATGTAGGGCATTACAACTCTTATAGGATGGAGAATGTCTATTGTAGTATATAGAAAAATGATAAAGAAAAAGAGATTTTTTTTCTAATATTTAATTAAAATGATTTTAGGTTAATTGATTTTATTGTTAATGTTGTGAGGCACTCTATAACCTAGTATAGAGGGAAACTTTTGAATTCAACATTTAAATAAGGTTTCCTAGACCAGGTGGATATTGATGGCCACCCACCTATTCCACTTGGAACTTAGCACTATTTCTTTTCAGTTCCCTGTTTTCCAGCACATTTTCCTATTTTGACAATTTTCTATTTTTGGTAGTTTTTAGGTCCTGAACTTCCAGAACCATTTTGAGACCCTCATTTTCAATTGAAAGGTTGTTGTCCTAGGATATATCTTTCTAATGACGTATCGTGCGTGCGAAACGAAGATTGTATGCCAAAATTAGGGCCTCAGGAAGTTGATGCTCCAATTAACCCCAATAGGGTCCACAAGCTTTTGAAGTTTCATCTCCTAGGGTTAAGTTTTTTGATGTTTAGTGTTTTCCATTGTTTCTTAATGATAAAAAGTCCTCCAAGCCTCATTGTAACACAATTCAGAAGGCATGTAGCCAACACATCTCTTCTTAGACACAAACTACTATTGCCCGAGCTAGTTTGTTTCCATTATGCATTTAAATATTTTTTAACATTTCTTATTACTTAATTGAAGTTCATTTTTCATTGTATCTTTGTGTTTCTGTTTAAATCGATATTTCAATTCATTCTTTCATAAATCTGGATCAGTTGTATCAAAGTGGTTTACTCTTTCTCTTTTTTTTTGTGCATGTCTCCAATGAGGTCGAGGTATAAGAAGTTTGGACTTGAATTGGTTGATCCCTTACAAGATTGATCTCGCCGACCCCGACGGCCTCCCATGGCGAAACAGAAAAAAGACGAGGAAGCAGGAGATCCTTTCAAATTGTTGCTCAAAAAATCCCTCAAGTGACAAAGGAACAAGATATTGTGGAATGTGATTTCTTACATGCATTAGGAATGTTGATTTCCTATATGATTCTTAAGTGGTTAAATGAATTTTTGTATGTAATCATGAGTTTGTGATAAGAGCATTGTAGCTCACTAAAATTGTTGTGAGCTTGAATTTGTTCCACTGGGCTTAAGTATGAATGAATGGAAAGATCTTTGTTAAGTTCCTTTTTATGTAGTTAAAAGGTTGGCTATCAAGCCTGGTTCTAGTAGCTACTAAACTTAGGGAGGATATATATATACCGAATGGGTTGAAACCCTTATAAGGTCAAGAGAGATATCATTATTCATATATTGAATGCTTGGGTTGAGCCCTGTCAAAAGCTCAAGAGAGATATCACATACATTAAATCTTACAAGGGATAACTCTATGGAGATTCACAATACATGCATGTGGGTGGTCACGCGAGACTAAGCCTTAAGCCATTAAGGGCCCAACCCTCGCATCATAATAGGCCATATGTGATAGAACCATCAATATTGAGCGCTGAAGGCAGGGAAAAGCTCCAAAGTTTCACATATTCTCATATGTCGTGGGTTGGAATTTTAGGGCCCGACGGAGAAAGGAGGCATTAGCGTTATGCCCATGTGAACAATCACTATATCTAAGCGCTATGAGGTCTTGGAAATGGACAGGAGGCAAAGCTATCAAACAACGGGAAATTTGTCGTTCCATACGAATTACCCCAAAGAATTCTAGCAAGAGCTAGTTTTGAACTCATTAAGATTTAAGGACCAGGATGATATGGAACAGTGGGGCCAGTTGCCTAGTATTCAACATAACCTAGTGGAGGAATCGTGTAGTTTTTATAACATGAAAATTAAAATTTACCCCGCAACAAAGGATTGGTGGGACCCATGACCCATGTGGCAGGGGACATGGCCTTAGGTCCATGTGGTGACTTGAAAATAGGACACGCTTTTGTTGGTTTTGTGGTTTTTGTGGGGCTATGTGGCCTATAGATGGGTGACACATGGCACACCCATAGTGGAGCCACGTGCAAGGGTGATGTGACCCCAGCGGAAAGAGTCATTAACGTCACCCGGGTGTCTTATCCTTGGTGATTTCTTGTCGTGTGTGGTACAATCCCACTAGAATTTTATTCCTAGGATTATGTAGTCATGGTGGAGCTCACTTTCATTGCTATGAGGGAAAGCGACGTAACACGTGGCGGAAGGGGTCCACAAAGGGGTTAAAACAACATGCCATGGTCAAAAGCACCCTCTAGTAGAATTTTACGTGGAAGCGTGACATGTCAGCCCATGTAAACCTGACCATTCTGCCTTGGTAGTTTCAACGGGGAACTAGAAAGGAATTCATCGAGATTTTATCCCCGGGGCGAGGTAGTAAAGGGGGCTTACATGGCGTACAAGTTATGATATATATGCGCTTGTCATTATGGAAAGGTCATGACACCGCGTATGAGTGGGTTGACAACTGCCACGTGGGGTGATGTGGCATATGATTTAGATAGCGACATGGGACCACATGGGTGTTAGCTGGCAGGTTAGATGTCGTGGCAAGACCATATATGCCAAGCTTTAAATGGCCATATCTTTTGATCCAGGATTTAGATTAAGACAAATTTTATATTCATAGAAAGATATGGATTATATCAACGTAATGATGTTATGTTAGGCCCCTATAGTACTAGTGTAACCCCTTATTGTTATTAGTACAACCCACTTATTATATTGATGTACCCATGTAGTGCCCATATTATTACTATTGTGCCCCATATAAGCCCACTATTGTTATTATTGAGCCCTTACATTATTATTGTTATGTAGGCTCTGATTATGTTATGACCCCTTAGACTCCTATATATAGAGAGGAGGTCTTTTCATTTGAATCATCCAAGAATTGTTCATTTATGTAATGTAAAGGAGGTTGCCCCCTCGAAGAGACTGAATTCTAAGGCGTTGATCTATCTTTTCTATCTTTTCTTGAGCTAGTTTCATAACATTTGGTATCAGAGCTTTGGATTCTAGGGTTTCGCTGCTCCAAATAGGTCATCATGGCATTTTCACAATAATTTTTTTTCTGCGACATCTCAAAAGCTATAAAAAAAAACCCAATTGAGAAGACATCGCGCTGAATCGCAGGTCCGAATTTGAGAGCTTTTCGCGTTATATTTTCAGAGATATGATTTGAGGAAGTTGGTCCGTTTGCAGAATCCTGAATTACATTCAAAACAGGTGACGTGGGGAAATCGTCATAACTTTCTTTCTGAGTATCAGATTGAAATTTCGTAAGAAGGTATTGAAGGAGGACGAACTGTAGTTTCTTGTCTATATTTTTCAGAGCCAAAGGTCAAAACAGGGACACATGGCACGTCGTACAAGTTCGCTCTACTGAATTAGTCTATAATCAGGTCACTGTGGGAGATTTGGCATAACTCTTCATTGGAGAATCCAATTGGGGTCAGACTGGTGGCATTGGAAAGAGGACGCAGAGGAATACTACAGGTCGTAGTTTCATAAATTAAAGATCTGTAAGTTCAGATTTACAGTCATCTCAAGTTCAAGCTCCTAAAATCAAGAAAAAGCAAGATGAGGAAGTTTGATGGCAAGGATCCGGTAAATTGGATACGTCAGATGGAGCAATATTTTGATGTACATGGTGTACCGCTGTTACAAAAGGTATGTATTGCATCTTCATATTTAGAACCGGATCAATTTTTATGGTATAAAGGGCTTTGTTCTCGTAAAAAACTTGTTACGTGGTCAATTTTCACGGAGGAAATGATAGCACATTATGAGGAT
>APFE031222810.1:222604-320666 GCA_000404065.3 Pinus taeda
ATTATTGTGCCCTTACATTATTATTGTTATGTCGGCTCTGATTATGTTATGACCCCTTAGACTCCTATATATAGAAAGGAGGTCTTTTCATTTGTATCATTAAAGAATTCTTCATTTATGTAATGTAAAGGAGGTTTCCCCCTCGAAGAGGTTGAATTCTAAGGCATTGATCTATCTTTTATATCTTTTCTTGAGCTGGTTTCGTAACAGTGTCACTACTGTTGTAGCAGCTACAAACACCTTTCAAAATTTTGGCTCTCATGCAAATTTCGGAGGCTACTGTGGATCATGTGATCAATCATCCCTTGGTCACTTATTTGTAAGATGATGATCTCAAGCCCCCTCCTTGATCTTAAGTGTTGTTCAAGTTCTCATCTTTATGCAGCATGTGTAATATTTGGGCATTGGGATTACCTTTTGTCACGTAAAGGGAATTGTGTTCTCCTTCAAGAGGAAATTTTGTGCCTATGGGTTGTTCTCAT
The DNA here is from genome assembly GCA_000404065.3 of Pinus taeda. NCBI lineage: Eukaryota > Viridiplantae > Streptophyta > Pinopsida > Pinales > Pinaceae > Pinus > Pinus taeda. Next base: position 223,087 of record APFE031222810.1, read on the forward strand.
CACACAGACATGTTTCACACTCACTTCATACACTCTAATCATGAAGGTTTTTGCATCAAGTAGAGTATGTTTTATGTGTTTGGATGGTTTATGTTGTATCACTAAGTATTGAAGTGTATGATCATAGTCAAGTTCTATCAACGTTTACATCAGTTTCACTGATCTCACACTTAGTCACTTTCCTGAACAACCTAGCCTCATCAATATTTTTGGAACTACACACTTTTCTTCTACAACCCTCAATATTTTTCCCTTTCCTACTAGAACTGCACAATTCATAGAGACCCTAGGCTCCCTTGGCATCTAAAGCTGCGTAGTGGTCTCCTCCAGTGCCTTTCCCCTAGTTGGAACCCACTGTTTTCAGAAACTACGTAGTGTTGTCCCTCAGCTGCCCAATCTACCTTGCATTTAGAATTGTGTAAAGGTGTCCTCCCAAGACCACATCCTACAGCAGTGTCTTGTATCTCAAAACTATGCAATGTTGTCCTAGTTGTCCAGTCTGCCTTGCATTCAGAAACTACGTAGAAGTGTCCTCCCAGGACCTCATCCTGGCAATAGTCACTACATGATGAAACTGTGTAGGTGTACCTCTTGGTGACCACAAGGAAATATGACATGATATATCACTCTCAAGGAGTTGAGGCGAAAGACCAAGAAATTGAGTTATGATAAAATATTGGGACCGCATGCAAATTTCGTCGTATGCATAACCATCTAGAGGGTAAGTATGGTAAGTAAAGTACATATTTTTGAATTTCATCTCTTAGTGTAGCTTGAAGCACTATTGATCAATGCCATATCATTTTGTTTTCAATAACATGCATGTTTCGAAGAACTAAAACTCATTCCATGTGTTTCATCTACATGTCTTTCTTCCATTTTGCTTTTTGGACCAACTGTCGTCCTTTAACATATTGATTGTTGTGCCATGCTTGTGATCTGGTTCTGGTGATTTTGAAGGTTTTTCTTTGTGTGTTTGGGTTTTCTTAGCTATGTGAACGCCCATCACACTCACACACAAAGTTGTAAGCATTTTCATGCAAGTGTCGTCACGTTCGTCCGAAGGTCTATCCCAAGTGTCGCACTTGTTGCTTTCACCTTTAGGCAGTCCCTTAGAGGGGCATGCTATGATATGTTGTCCTGGAGGTTATTTTTGTCATGTTGTCAAATAATTTTGAATGTGTGATCACAATGTCAAGTCATCACAAGTTCACTTTCCTCTTAAACTTTGCCATTTTCCTAAAAACCTCTTAACAGAACAACTTCACTTCCCTGGACCCTGACTGAGCTACCCTGTGTAGTCTCATCCCTTAGTGGTGTTGCTCTACTATCTAGAAGTGTGCACTACTTTAGGTTGTCCTCTAGGTTAGCTACACTGCGTAACCCTCAAAGTGAGTAGCTTGTTTTCCTCCCAGAATTGCGTTGAAGCTGCCTCCAAGCTTGATCCAAACTACGCTTCCCTCAAGATTAGTTATCAAGCCTCCCTCTAGACCGTCGAAAACCTACACTGCACTAAGACTCAGGGCTACACTGGTATCCAAAACTATGTAGGCATGCCAAGGTGTTTCCCCTATTTCCTGCCCCACACTGTCTTTAGAAACTACATAGTCATGATCAGCAAGGCCTTTGCTTCCTTGCTCTGCACTGTCTCTAGAAACTGTGTAGTCTTTTCTCGCAGGTCCTCTACTAGCTTGCTCTGCACTATTCCAGGAAACTGTGTAGACTTCCCAACTGGTCTCCTGAGTGGCTTGTCTTCTCTTCTCTTTGAAAACTATGCAACAACTCCCTTTGAAACCCTTCTCTATCCTCCCTTTGGAAACTACACAAAAATTCCCAACAACCCCAATCTTCCCTCCCTCTAGAAACTACGCAGAACTTCCCTGCAATCCCTCAGTGGCCTTGCTCTGTCCTCCCTCGAGAAACTGCGCAGAATTCCCAATTGGTCACCTAAGTGGCATGTCCTATCTTCCCCTTGAAAACTACACAGTAGCTCCCTTTACAACCCTGCTCTATCCTCCCTCTCAAAACTGCATAGAACTACCCAACATTCCCGCTCTTTCCTCCATCTAGAAACTGCACAAAACTTCCCCACGATCCCTCTAATCATGTTGTTTCCTCCTTTAGGAAACTGCATAGAAACTATTACCCTCAGGGTCCCATCTTGCAGCTAACACAGGTGAATTTCACTACAAAATTATGCCTCCTAGTGATCACTGCAAAATTTTTCCCAACAATGCAGACTGAGCTCTCGAATTCCTCATCCTAGCTTGAGCTCTAATTGCATAGTTTCCGAGTCCTATCCTCCCTCCCAGTTAGCTGGACCAGAATACAAAAGATGATGCATCATGATAGACAAGGAGATTTTCACATTTAATGTCATCCCGTCATGAGTGAATTGCAAGAACAGGTACATTAATGGAACATGGCGAAGGAACAAATGAGATGAAGAAAGAGTGCATGCTAGAAGACTTTCTTGTGGCTAGAAAAACGTAAAAATCACATTGAGCAGCAAGCAAAAGGAATACATTCATGGAACCATCTTACAAAGACCAATACCATTGGAGACCCCGCAACACTAAGCTATGCAAAGGTGAAGACAAAGCACGTACAAGAACACATCTATCACTCAGTAGTGCAACAACTTGACATCAACACCACAATCATCCAATACATGCCGGAAGTGTCATGTCGATTTGTGTCATGAGTTGTCTCAGCCACATCACTACTATCGACCATAGTTCTTGTAATCAAATATGATGTAAACTGAAATTCCAAGTGTCATTAGTGGAATGCAAACATTCATATGTAATCTAAAGAGTTATATGCAATGAAGTTGAAGAGTCATGAGGGTAGTCCAAGAGTCACAAAGCAGAATGTCAAGGGTCACCCCACCCTTTGTTATAAATAGAACCTCATAACTCATAGAAAGGGCTTTGGGGAGACAAGCTTTTTCTAGGCATTCCTTAGAGAGGGCTTGGCGAGTATTGTAATGAGACTTTGCTTCTCCATAATGTAGAGCGAGTACATCTCTTTGGAGGGGAAGGCAGTGTTAACTGTAATGTTCCACTATTGGGGCTAGTGGTTGTCATGGTTATATGTATGGATGGGACTTTCACTTTATATAATATAATAGAGCCAACATTTTTTCATGCAAATGTTGTTATTGTAGTTGGATTATTCTAGTTGATTTAGAAATGTATGTCATTTAAATTATGAATTCATGTATGAACTAATTTGTATATGATTGTATGAATCTTGTTGGAATCGTGTTGTTGGCTTAACCTGTCACCCTGGATTATGGACTATTCCGCTTCCAACCCATGATGTCATTTTTCTCCTGTGTTCCTTTTAGGTTGCATACTATTACAAGCTTCTAAGGGAGACACTTCATTTTCCCCTTTGTATGTTAGAACCTCCCCATGCATCTCTCTTGACTCTCCGCAAGGTCACACGCTTGCTTCGGACAAATATATCTTGCTTACATGTGCTCGCAAAGTCAAGGCACCACTTTCCTACCCACTGCTGGGACTCCTACTCCAAACATTCTGAGGTTTAGTTGGGACTTCTTACAGGGGATATCCCTTGACATGTTTGTGGGTCTAGCACCGTCCATATTTATCTTCATTAAGGATGGGAAATCCAAAAGGTTCTAGACCTCCTCTACCATCTCCTCTTCCTCTTCCTCCACCTATTCCACCTCCCCTATCTCCTGGACCTCTTCCACCTCCAATCCTATGTTGTTAAACATTTACATTATGTACTTCCCCTTCCCCTTCTCCTTCCATTGTAGATTCTTCAGAACTAATGTAAGGTTCCAAAATTGGATTTTCTAGTTCATCCTCTAGCTGTTATGGTTCTTATATCAATGGAATGTTAAAAAAGGTTTCTTCTTCTTCCTTTCCACTAGGGATTTCTAGCTCTTGTCCTAGAAGTTGTTCTCAAGTTGAAGATAGAAAAAATACTCCTTTAGTTGTGGATGTAGGATCTTATTCTTCTCTTACAACTTCAGTTGAAGAAGCTGTTGAATCCTTACATTGGATTTCATATCTAAGTACCTTAGGAAGTGTATGTCTGTCTGCAATTGATGGAATATGAGGATGGCACTATGAGGTTGTGGTGGGGTGAGTGATGATCCTGGAATCAAACTCTTACCTCTACCTACAAATATACCTCTAGAATCTCTTTCCCTATATATATAATTTTAAATATTATTACCTTTTTTTAATGAAAACAAAAATAAAAAGATTCCTATATACACTTCACCAGAAACGATGCCAAAAATGTTTGGTAATTTAATTGATGTTAAATTACTTACATGAATTATCAACTAGGGCTAGTAAAGTGATGAAATGTGTGTTCACTATATTTTCTAGGAGTCTTTGTCACTCACACAATTCCTAATTTAATTTGAGATATCAAAATGCACATGTTTCTCTACAACTATGTAAGTAAATTAATCACTCATAAAGATGGAACCAATGTTATTTCTCTTGCTTTAAAGAAAGGTCACACAATTCTTGAATTAAACTTCACACTTGAAAATAAAATCACACTCACACCTTGCTTGAAATAAAGACACACACACACACACTTGGTGTAAAATGAAATCACTCTTACTTGTAAATAAAATCATACTTGCAATAAAATGAAATCACTCTTGCTGATAAATAAAATCACACTTGTTTGAATGGAAATAACAATCGCAATAAAATCACAAAATAAATAAATCTACTTTAACAAAAAGAAATACTAACTCTGCAAACGAAAATCCTATTAATATCATCGTAATGTAAGGCTATGCTTCTAATCTATATTAAATTATACTCTATTTGTGTGCACTAAAAATCTCGCTTCACTTCGACAATAAAATGATTACATAAACCTACTGCAAAAATCTTAAATGTAGATCTAAAAATCAAAACATAATTGATCAAACGAACTGACAAAAATCCTACAAGAAATACATAATCCAATATTAACTACAAATAAAAGAAAACCTTACTATCTCGAGGCGGGCCTCCTGCGAGAACCAGGGATCAATATGATCCTTTCACGAGATGATTATCCACGTATTGGAATTGCACAATAGAAAAATAAAACAGAATAGATTTTGTATTTAAAAATATAGTGTTTACAAAATATAATTCAAGTCTTTGTTCGTTACGCCAAGAGGAATATTTATAAGAATCCTCACATTAAATGTTTTAGAGAATTACACCTTATGCTAATTGACATTAGATAAAATTAGCTTTGAAAGATAAGATAATGAGATCTTGTCATGATTTTCTATCAATGAAACAAATCATGAGGGTAAAAATCTGCATCTCACTTGCCTAGTTTCACCTTTTATGGTGGTTGAATTTTCCTTTGACCATGATGCTAGGGTGTCTTATTTATTGATCCAGGCTCTGAAAGTATGAACAAATCATTTCCATAGCTAATTTCCAACTACCCATATGCCCTATTCTTTTGTTGAACCTTCACAACCCATGAAACCTTGGACTTAGTTGAAGAAACATACATCAACTGCAAAATCATTGCAATTCAGTAGCTTAATTAAATATTGAGTTAAATAATATAGAAAAACCATATTTATGGAATAGAGTATGATTATGTACCTTCTATGCTATCAAATTTGTAAATTCATACCCAAATTGGAGTTATCAAGGTAAAAAAGGAAGGAGTGGAGTGAAAAAGGGTTGTCAAAAAGAAGAAATTTTGGGGTTTAAATACCCTGCCTCTATCAATTGAAATTCTCCCTTCCTCTCTTTCCTAGATGTTTTTGCTATATCCTCAAATTATAAAATGAGTGAGGATATCTCTTGGATAATATGGATATCATAGGTTTCCATGGAATCTGAAGATATTAGGGTTGTTGGCATGTGTTGCACCATGATTAGCACACCGTTAGGTATTGTAGAATTTCTTGATGGGCCTGTTATAGTACCTAAATTAGTGCTAGAGATTTATTAAGGTTCTTTTCCTCTTCATCATCTTATTTTCTCTCCTCTAATATGGGATTCTTGGAGTTATACTTTCCCTGTTGTTCTACTTCCATCTCATTGGTACCATTCCCCTTAATGCTAGATAATCTAGAATTTTATGGGTATGCCAAGAGGAGTACTTCTATGAATTCTCCAAATGTCAACCTTTTTACTAATTTCTCTAAGATAGGTCTTGATTGATGCATGTGTGAACCACTATCCTTATCCTTTCTCTGATTATAAATCAAATCTATGGGATCATTTACCCATTCTTCTCCTTATGTCAATTGCAATTCTTCTAGTATCTTTTATCCTTTTTCTTGAGATCTCCTAGTTTTGGCTATGAATGGCCCAATATCTTGTGGTAGATATAATTTTATTTCCACTTTCGTTGATGAAAAAATACAAGCATTCACTGATAAATCTTTGTCTTAGAAGTTCGATTGAAAAAATGTTAGGTGTGAGGAAGCTTGGTAGAAAGTATGGATTCTCCTTGAAACCATTAATATTTTTATTGTGTAGTCCTCTAGGAGATACCAATCTCCTATTTTCCATTTCTCATTCATCTCCTTAACTTCTTGGATGACTCTATGTAGGGCTTACTCGTGGATAAGTTGGTGAAACATTACTACAAAAAGCTGAATATAATACATGATTCCCATGTTGTTTGGAGTCCTTCCTACGGAAGGTATCCATTCAATAGTTAGAAGCACAACATTAGATGAATCAGTTGACCTACGGGTCAGGTGTTCTAGGGAACTGTACTTCTGGTGCATAAAGGGGTAGATAATGTATAATAAATTGTATCATAATGCATTAGTCGATTGGAAATGCATGAATTGGTCATGGATAACATGTTTTATGTATTATAGGTAATGAAAGAAGGAATAGGTTGTGGTATCAGGGTAGCACAAATATACTAAGGAACCCAACACATTTTCATCAATTTCGATCTCATGGTCCATTCCAAAGATCCGGGAGGTCCTGGAAATAGTTACTTTAGAAGGAGTAATTGTGGGAGTCATTACTCCTTCTGGTACATCTTGGGAGTCAGTGCTCCTAAAAGTACATGATTTTTAGTACATTTTCCCTTTATTCATCAATGATAGCCTTCCAATATCATCGTAATATGGCCTCATCACGCTTATATATTCCATTACAGTCCAAGAAACATAAAATTGTTTCTATTTCTTTCAGAAATATTGGCAGCACTACTTTGGATCCTGTAGTACACAAAATGGTTATGTTTTCAAAATGTAGTATGGTGCTACCCAAGTTATGATCTCTAGAAATTCATAAACTTGAGGCACCACTTTCTTCATTATATTTTTTTCTGAACAAGTTGTCCAAATCTAGGCCTACTTGCATATGTTTGAATATATAAAAAAAAATTAGGTTTCCACATCTCATTTTGTTATTGGTTGGGATGATTTCATGTTGATTTCATGTTAACATCAACATGAGTCAACGATGAGGATTACTTAGTTGTACATACATGGTGGCTTTGTCATGTTGAGCTAGTAGGGTGAGTTCGCATGTCGACATGACATGATGACAATGCACAGGCCATGTGGTAGCCATGGATTGGCTCTTGCCTTGCTGACATTGAGGACTATTCCATGGTGGCAAGGATGCCATGTGTCATGCTCCTATTGATGCCAGCACAATTGGGAAATGACATGGTATCCTTGCCAACATGGCTATATTCCCCTCCCCTCTCCAAAATATTTTTTTCATGGTATAATGGTGGTTTGGTGTTTCACCCTGGCGTATGCATGGCCTCTAGCATATCACCACATGTCCCTGAGAAATATTTGCCACACCAACTTTGGTTTGTAAACCCCAGCAGTTTGGTGATGGGGTGAGAGCTTCATCATTGATTTTTTATCACTCCCAACCATTAGGTCTTCCACACTCAGAATCCCCTCTCGCTTGTGTCATGTTGATGTGTGCTCACATGTTCATTGATGCTTGGATGATGTAATAAGTCCTTTCAATGACACTCAATTGATGTTATTCAACACAAAGTGTCGTGATGATGTCAATCCCTATGTTTGTAATCCAACCCAAATTGGTTTATGAGGTCATTGTTTTAGAGAATTTGGTATCTACGAATAAATACTAATTCCCTAGATAAGTAGTTTTATCTTGAACAACAATTTAAAGTGTTTTAGACTTTTCCTATAAGTAAAAGATAAGAAGAAAAGATAATAAAACCTACTTGTAGTTTTCCTTTCTTCTCATCTCCCTTGTATTGATCCTATCACTCCTTCCCATACATAATACACTTGAGAAGTACCCTGTCAACACAATAGAAAACAAAGATTCGATCAAAACACACGATCTATTGAATATAAGTGAAAGGAATCATATACAATTCACACATATAAGAATTATGAAACAATAAAAACATATGGGAAAAAGGATCAAACACTTTATTACATAGGAGAAGGAATTACAACCATTGGTGTCTGATTCAAAGCCATTCCTCTAGCTTGGATCCCATCCACATCATATCAAAAGCATGACAAACTTGTAGCATTACAATACTTGCTTCAAAGCCAAATCTCATAGCAGCATTATCTCCTTACAATTCAACATAATCCAGCCCCTGATCACTTAGATGAGTGGCCAATTTATAGGAAGATGAAGGAGGTTTTGTCATAAATGGTGGCATTGAATGGCCTTCCATACTTAGAATTAGTTCCATGGGGGAAGGGATGAGAGGATAGGATGCACCTTAACTCATTCCTCACCCATTTTCGAGCTCATAGGAGTTGATAAGTGAGGGAACCTTCTAGATGACTCCAAAAGTTAATAATATTCCCCAAACCCTATGTGAGCTTTGCTCATTCTCACCCAGTGTAGGTGAAAGGAAACCTAAGTGATCTGCAAAGCACCCTGGCAGTGGACTCAACTACTCTGTAGCACACCTTTACAAAGGCTTACCTACACTGGTCCCTCTAGAGGTAATTTTTGGATGTCTTCAAGTCATGAAACTGTCTGGGAAGGAGGCATTCAGAGGGGTGACTTGTTTAGGGCATGAAGCAACATAAATTAGGGTTTGATTAGCCTTAAAACACTGATTTAGATGTGGGGATTTGAGGTGCCCAAATGGATCTATAACAGCTGCCCCCTAAAGCATGAAGTTGGAAAAATGGTGAAATGCTTTACAATATGATGAGGAGGTATCGAAGTGGAAGGTGACCTGCATCAATTACAATACATATATCATGATATTTGATTTTACATGAATTGTTGAGGGAAGAAATAACCATGCTTAGCTTATACACTTTTCATTACATGTACATAAATAGTCATCTACAGATATAGACCCATGATTGGAATTACCATTAATGTAAATCCATTGTACATATGATTTAGTACTCCTAAAATTGCAGCCCGGATGGATGAAACTAGATCTAGGGTCTTCTATCTCATTCAATCATTTGCTCAAGTATGATTCTAACCATGTGAATATACAATTTGAAGGCGAACATGGGAAGCACCATCTGATTACCAATCAATGATGTAAACTGTTAATAGATGGGAGAGAAACCATCGATAATGATAATGATCCTCAAGGTACTACAGTACATTCTGCATGGTGTGAATGAATGATTTGATGTCAAACACCATAAAAAGTCTCTCAGTTGAAGGCCATTGATGTATGCCTATCGTTGGAAGTGAGAAACCTGCCATTGATGCATGCAAGCCTCAAGTTACTGGAAGGATGTTTCTAAGTCAACTTCTTAGATAATGAGCTGATATTGACAAGAAGTGACTCATCACAGGAGGGCCTTGATGTATCCCACATCAACGACATGAAACAAGAGTAGTGATTTTAGAAATGGAATTTGAATGACAACACAATGTTCAAGAATGTCATTTATGAAAATGAAGGTTTATGGTATTGTAAAGGATGAATTTTGACTAAATGACTTCTCTTGAAAATGTTAGCGACAGTGAAATGAATTTTTAGCATTGATCCAAAAAAATTGATGGATGGTATGATAGACCAACGATATGATAACCATCAAGCTAATAACCCAACCCAAATAGTCATGGTGATGGAGTGAAAGTGTCCTGTTCAAGAGTGACCTGCTGCCATAAAGTGGTTTTCCCTTTTTCCTATCTTCCTAGTCATTTCTGACCAGTACCTCCTTATTTTTATCAATCTTGAGGAGGATAACATATGTTTGTTGTATAATTTTACCCTTCGGCCGAACCCATCTCTATTTGATGTTTTAACGAGTCTAGCGAAGGTGAAACTCGATCTTGTCTAGATGGACAAGTTTTGTCATTATTTTTTGTTTTAATGAGTTTAATGACAAACATAACTCGGTCCTTTTCATGTTTAGAGAGTTTGAAAAGGGGAAAAAATAAAAATCCACAAGTTATTTTTCGTAAATTAATCCCTTAAGCCCAAAAAAAATAATATAATACAAGAGAGATATTGTTTCCATTTTGTTAACGAGCTAGAAAGGACAAGATCTTGGTAATATTTTCATGTTTAAACTTTGAAAAGAGCTTAAAGAGGACTCCAAGGGGGTTCCTTTTTCATTTTTAACAAAGCTCAAAAAAGAGATAAAAGTGTGCTTTGTGGTCAAAGGTAAAATTTACAGTAGAGCATATCAAATTTTGTAAGTCAATTGCAAAACTTGCTCAAAACACCACCAAATGGATTAAAAATACCTATTTCATAGGAAAAAATAGGTAAATACCAATGCTTACTAGATTAATGAACATGAAATAAACATAAAATAAGTTTTCACCATGACATTTTTACCATTTGGAACTTACCATTCAGTTTTGTGCTCTAAGCTTAGTTTTTCCCTTGATTTTCACCAGCTGATTACGAGAGATTCTACAGACTATTTCTCAAGTTGTCCAAACCGAGTAGGAGCTAAACCTCTCTACTTTCTTTTCAAGTCATTCTTTTGTCATTTCATGCAAGTTTTAGGGTTTTTGGGGGTCCCTCGGGTTTCATTTTTTTCCTTGGGATCAATGCAGGTTTTCACATTGAAAACTGCACTGAAGAGCACCCAAATAGAAGTTTTCATGCTCTGCAGCACACTATCTCTGTGCCTTGGTTGTGCTGGGTGAGTTTCCCAAGTTTGATTTAATTGTTTACTCCAAAATTTGTCCTGGTTTTTGCATGGAAAGGATCCTAATTAAGCTTATGATTCTATTTCAGGCTTTCATCAGATCAGAATGTCGATTACATGGCAAGAAAGAGAGCACGAAGAACAAGACATAGTTGCCCTCAATAATCCAGGTACAATTGAGGCCTTCAAAAACTCTGGGTTGCTCAAATACTTTAAGTTGTCCGGAATGAGGCGACGAATAGAACTACTGCATTGCCTAGTTCAGGCATGGGATCCGATAGATTAGAATTTCCACATTAGGGGCAAGTTGGTCCCTATTACCATTGATGATATTTACTTTCTTACCGGATTGTCAAGGCGAGCTGCCCCCATATCGCTTTCTGGATTTGCCCGTGGAAATGAATGGGAGAGAGATTATATTAGACAATTTTGTCGCTAGGTACACAACCTAGCAAGGATGGGAAAATAAACATCAGGGATGTAGGTTATTTTCCTTTGAGAACTATCCTCTTCACAATCACAAAATTGGTTGGCAGTGTGACACTACATCTAGTGAACAAATATTACATGCAGTATGCACTCCAGTGTCCAATGCCAAAAGTTTTCAAATGGTGCGAGGTTGTTCTTTCCTCACTAAAAGAACAAATAACCAAGCTAAAAAGTTGTAATACAAATAATTTCTACTATGGTTCGATCTTAATTGCTTTTACCTTAGAGAGAATCCCATTGATGCAACCACAACATGTATCACTAGGTGTAGCTAGTCCTAGGGATCCATCTATGCAGAGGTGGGTCAAATTAATGGCTCGACATGCAGGTCAATCAACAATCATTTTTTCCACTCCATTCCTCAGTTGGCTCAAGTGACGACATCTTGTCATCGAGGAGAATCCAACGTAGGGATGGATTTCCATGGAGATCCAGACTTGATTCTACCAGTTGGAGCACAATGGGGTGCTATGGGTAAGTTGTTTGACCAAAGTGTTTTTTGATTTTCCAAGTTTCTACATGTTTTTGTGTTTTTAATGTTTCCAAGACTAAACTAAAATTACTCTTATGCATGTAGATGTGGGTACTGTTCGACCTGTAGGACACCAACAGGTTGCAAGTGGGCTAGCGCAGAGAAATATTGGGAGAGCAGTTCTCCATGATCTAGATTTGGCAAAGACCTCAGCAGAGTTGCAGGATCACATAGATGGATTAACCCTAGGTATTCTGGATCTTCGGATCGAGGAGTTGCCTATGAGGCTGCAGCGCCACACTATTGGTGTTCCTAGCTGCTAGGTGAGGCTTTTGCACATGATAGCACAAGCTATGACTTGTTACCATGAGCATCATTAGATCTACTTAGGATGTTTTTCATGCATTTTGAGTTTTTGGGTCAGATGACCAAACGTGTCTTGGACACAAATTTTGTAAAAACTTTTAAAACACCTATCTATTTTACTTTCAAAATTTTTTATGGTTATATGAAATCCTATTCAATTGATGATGTGAATTGAAAATATTAATTTTACGTATGTCGTAAATGTCTATTTAACACATAATTCGCTAGAGAATCAGTTAATGTGTTAAGATTTCTAGAAATATGTTGATATTTAATGTGTTCAAAATGTCTTTCCAAAATACAAACTCTAAGGAACATACGAAAAATTGTTGGATTTAAACATGAACGCAACAAACTATAGAGATAACCATATACACAAAGATGCAGCAGAAATAATACTTCATTTTATCAATGTAAAATACTAAAATATGCTTACAAATAGAAATGGAAATAAACTAGATAGGGTGATGGTAGCTTATCTCTAAGAAGAGATGTGGTGGATACATGCCTCTAAACTGAGTTACAAAGAGGCTCGAAGGCCTATTTATTGTTGAGAAACAATGGAAACCCTACACATCCAAAAACCTAACCCTAGAAGATGAAAAGCCAAACTGTGGGCCCCATTTGGGTAAATTGGTACATCAACTTCCTGAGGTCGTAACTTTGGCATGCGATCTTCGTTTGACGGGCACAACATCTCGTTAGAAAGATCTATTCAAGAACTACAACGTTGGGAAGAGCAACATCGGTTCATGGACCCATGTTGCTCCCAGTTTTCCCAAAAAAACGTCGCTTAGGACCTCAAAACGGCTCCGGAAGTTCAAGACCCGAAAAACTGCTAAAAATAGTAAACTATGCTACAATTAAGGAAACTAAAAAGCTGAAAAAACAATGGTGGGGGTCTAAGTGGACTTGGAGGGTGGCCACCAATATTCACTTGGATCATTCCTCCCTCCTTAGGATACAATGGCCCCCATTGTGTTGAGTTCCTCCATGCGATGAGGAAACTTCTAATAAACTTGGTCCTTGGTGAGCCACTTTCCCTGGTGAAGGAGTTGGCCTGCTTTGACAACTTGATACTATTGGATATTCTGCTAGCGAGTGTGCTTGATCTGTGTTTCCATGATTTGATCAGTGGCAGCTTGTCCCATGCAATCTGGATTTAACTTTGTGGGTGTGAGCTATTCTGCAATGTCGGATGTGTCTAGTAATGGTGGAAAGTATGGCCAAAGGTGGTCCACATTGAACACTCGCTGCAGGCCAAGGAATGGGGGAATGCTGAGCTCAAATGCATTGTCTCCCACAACCTTGGTGATGGTGTAAGGACCATATCAAAGTGGTCTAAGTTGTTGATAGGCTCTGGTAAGGCATTCCTTTTGCAAATGCAACTAAACTTTGTCACCCATCTAAAACTTGTGTGGCACCCGATGTTGATCATGTCGCTGCTTGTACTTGGAATTTGATTTCTCCATAATGTCATGGGCCTACTTGTGAATATGTTGGATGTGCTCAATGAAGTTGTTTGCCTTATCTGTTTCAGACTAGACATGAGCCGAATCTACGTGAGTAGCTGCAAATGGCATGGCCACATCAATGGGACATAGTGCCTGGAATCCCAAACCCACCTAAAAAGGGCTATGGCCAGTTAAGTTGTGGAGAGCCCAGTTGTAGCTATGTTGAACATAAGGGAGGCTCTCATCCCATGTACGTGGATTCTTTGAGTTGTACATGTGCAGAATGTGTACGATCATCTTGTTGACAACCTCTATCTAGCCATCAGTTTGAGGATGGAAGGTTGTGGACTTAGTGATTTTGGTGTCCAAAATTGACTAGAGACTAGACCAAAATGTACTAGTGGGTACATTTTGATTTCGTGTTCAACAATACTAGAGTCAATGCCCAGCATCTCCTCGTAAGACCATGCAAAGATATCTTTAAATTCACGAAAGAGTGTACGGTAACTATCGAGTTCTGATGGAGAGAAAGATTTGCTAACATGAATGTTCTCTACAATATTAAACTTGGTCGAAATATTAATAAAAACCATTTCTTCAATATTTGATAGGTTTTGCTCAGATTCTACTATGTCTATGAAAACTGAATTCGAAATGAAATCAACAACTGAAGGGTGGTTTAGTTCATTTGAATAATCTTCGATGTCATCTGGAAGATGGGAACGATGATGATAATCTTCCCAAGGTTCTGCTCCTATCATCATTGATTGGATGATTCCTTCCTTCGTAGAATGTATACGAGAGAAAGGATCCGAATAAGTACCATATTATAACGAACAGTCTACCCATACAATTAGTGAATGCAGATTTGGGTTTTCTGCACAAGCCCGAAAGATTGATTGATATGCTAATTCAATGGGGCTTAGCGGAATTACCTCAATATTATTATCAACTTAAAAATTGTTGGTAATCCTCCTTAAATCAGAAAAGGTGGAGGAAATCATGTTGCAAGTCTCTTCTCTTGCCACTTTTGCCAAATCAGATGGTGACGGTAGTGTAAAAGTACCCATTAGGGAAGGATATTTAAAGAGATCTAGTCCAACACTTTGAAGTGACAGCGGGGGTCCGTGTACCAACGGAATGCTTCCCGTAGCCTATGAACAATTAGAAAAGAAGGCTAGATGATTGATGACTGTGATTGCACCCTTATGAGGGAATGCGATAGTACGAAAGTACACAGAAACCCCAGTAGTCATAGCATACACCCAAGGCCTTCCTAGTAAAATGTTGTGATCGAGGGGGTCCATCAACTACCTCAATTAAACAGTAACCGTTTCCCCCCCTAGTTCAATTTGCAAGTTACTCAAAATCCCACGAGTATATGTCCATCCATCAAAAGCTTTTAACATGGTTGGCGATCATGACAACGGCAGTGAACCAAGTGTTTTGCAGCAGCTCATTGACATAATGCAAGTAGATTCCCCCTCATCAATAATTGTTTGGTGAACATTCTTATCGAGATCTTTTACTTGAATTAGGAAAGCTAACTGTGCCGGTAACTATTGTGTATATCTTGCATGGTTAAAAACAACAAGATTAGAATCCATAGGATCTATTCTGCCTATTGCTGACAGTAAAGCCTGCTTCTAGGAGGGACAATTTTGTAACACCTCAAGTTTCGACATAGCCGAAGGTGATTGAGCAATATCTTCCACTATGTTATAATTCTAAACTGCTCAAGCCTCAGGGTTAAATGTTGATTTATGCACAACTCCCTTTGGTGGTTTTATTGTCAATTCTGGTACAATAGGTGGAATATTTTCGGATGAACTCAAATTCGAAGAATTAGGTTTATCAATGGCTTCATTATTTGACGATGATGGTGGATTTCCATAATCTTTGTTTCTCATTGACACCGAAGCTTCATTTTGTGGCTTTCTGATTGATAACATGAGTACTTGGGATGTGGAAGCATGGTCTGTCACAACCAAATGTGTCTCTAGGTTTGGAAACAGATCAGTGGACACTACAGATGTGTTTGAGGTCTTTAAAAGCTTAGAGACTTTTGAGCGTGTGGAAAAACTCTTGTAAAATGCTCGTCATTACAGATCAGACATGGATAACGAGGTTTCCTTGCTGAAGCAGAGGAATCATATGATTTATCTTGAGGGGAATTATCTTGTTTCTTTTCATTTTTACCCTTTCCCTTGCCTCCTGGTTGCTTTTGATTTTTGCCTTTTCCAAATGACACGGCATTAACTTCAAAAGCAAGAGTGTTTTTTGATGCATTGTTAGTTTGATTGGTAATGGAAAGATCTTGATTAGATGGTATTCCTGCCGTTTGCATCCTCGAAGAACCGATCACACCATCATCAACATGAGAGCCCTTACTCAATTGTGGAGGAGGAGGAACAGTGAAAATTGGTCGGGGTGCATTGGGAATTTTGTCATAGAGCATGCTGGATTGTGTGTAAATCAAATCCAAGTATTGGGAATGAGCAATTACTTGTTGTTTTGCGACAACTACACCTTTTGTAACATCCTCGGTGATTTATGGTAACAAGGATTTTATGAACGACTTAGCCAAAATTTGATCAGGAACATATGTCTTAACCATTCAATGACGATGCTGCCACTCATGAATATGATCTGATATATGGGTAGTAGTAGTCTATTTAAAGTTGGTTAGGAGTTCCATTCTAGTCTCGTATCCGATAGGTAACTGAAAGTGGGTCAGAAATGTAGTGGCTAAAGTCGTAAAGTTGTTGAAAGAAGCTCTTGGTAACTCAATGTACCATTTAGTAGCCAGACCAGTAAGTGTTATTTGGAAAAGATGGAGTCTAACAGAATCATCATTTAAGGAGTTTGATGAACACCACAAATGAAAGGTCATGACATGATTTGATGGGTCTTCTCTAAGATTTCCACTGAATTTCTAAATGTCAGAAGGTAACTTCTGTGGAATTATCGGCCACCAAGGTGCATATAAGATTGGATCATTAGTGAGCCGATTTAAATCTGGTAATTCTAAAGTTGCCACAAATGGCAACTGTCGATTCAGGTTAGGTTGAGCATACACAGGACATGATGGAATTTCCTGAGCAATGGGTCTTTTCATACCAACATAGGGCATCTGCATTTGGTAACCTTGGTAAGGATGTTGTTGAAAAAATCTGGCATAAGGTGGTTGTTGATAATCAGGTTGAGTTTGTGGTTGTCCATAACCTGCAAAGCCTTTTTGACCAGGACCTTGGTAATCTTGGTATTTTCCAAACCCAGGTTGAGCTTGTTGGGCAAGTTGAAATTGGGGTTGAAAATGTTGAAATTGAGGTTGTTGAAATTGAGGCTGCCACGGTTGTTGAATCAATTGTTGTTGTTGTTGGTACAACTGTTTTTGATTTAACGATTGTTGTTGCCCAGCAATGAAAGGTTGGCTAGGTTGTGAATAAACTATACCAGTGTAAGCTTGGGTCAATCCAGATAAGGGTATACTAACCTGAGGTTGTTGTTGAACCCCAGAAACAAGTGGTTGTTGTACAACAACTTGAGAAACTTGAACTTCTTGACCCGAAACTTGTGGTTGCAAAGTAGAAGGACCATTTTGTACTGGTTGGGATACAACAGTTTGAACTTGTGACTGTGATATAGTAGTATCAACAGGTGTAGTAGGAATAGCTAACACGGTTTGCATTGGTTGTGTTGGATACACAAGCCTTGGTTGAACTAGAATTGTTGGTTTCCATTGACAAACTCGAATTCCAGGTTGACCTAAATACTGTGGGATATTACCATATGACGGTCCTCCGGAATAGGGAGGATAAGGTGAATAAGCATATTGCTCTCCATATGGTGGCAATCCAGTATTTAATGGATACATAGGTCTTTGTTGACTAGATTACCCAGCTTGATATTGATATGAAGGATGAAACTGTTGAGTTCCCGTTAAAGAAGAACTAGGTAAAATTCTGGTTGAGGACATGGGTGATGATCATGGTGTAGAAGAAATCCCTGAGTGGGTTCCACATATTGGTAACGAACCGAGATAGACGATTCACCATATAGGTTTGACCTAGGTTTTGTAGAAAACATCAAAGAGGCTGCAACAGAAGATTTTGTTGCAGCTGCATTAGATGATACAGTCTGGGATGTTGACGATTGTTCAGCCATAGTTAACTGACCCAAACGTTGCCCTAAATAATTGACGAGTACCTGAAAATAAGCAGGATCAAACAAAGCGGTAAAATGAGGAGTATGAGGGTAAAGATAAATCCCAACTCCAAAGTGGAATGGGATTCCAGCGGTAGAATCTTCTTCCAATTCTTCCTCTATATCAATTAAACCTAGTGGAAGAACTTCAGTGTCTGGTCTATAAAAGATTTCTGATGTTGTTGAACTGGAATTTCAGTGTTTACTGATGTCTGAAGGGTAACTGGTTGATCGTCTTCCGTAAGGTAACAACTTCTGAATGTTCAAATTCAAAGTCCATATGTTCGAGTAAAAGAACAATAGTTTTAGAAAGAGGTTCCTAAATAACTTCAAGTTTAGATGTGACTTATGTTTGAACTATGATAGGTTCTGGATTAACTTGTAGTTGAACTAATTCAAGTTCAGAATTAATGTCTTGTTGAGCAACTTCAAGTTGAGGATCAACTTGTTGTTGAACAACTTCGGTTACTATTTCACTAGGATCAGCGTTAATGTCCTCAGGTAGTTATGAAACTTCTCCTTCAAAAATGGATGTACTAGAAATGGTTGGAGTAACTGGAGTCTCATTACTTACCGAAATATATGATTCAAGTAATTCAGATGAAGAACTAGGAGTTCTTGATGTACTTGACTCAGTTAAGTGAGATCGCTTTGCTCGAATAAGTGTAGCTTCAGGTGGCAAAGGCGGTTTACTCACTTCTCTCCGCGAACGATGGGGTAAGGGTTGATGTTCCTCCACAATTGTTGATTAATTTTATTATCAAAAATGAAACAAACAAAAAGGGTTAAATTAGGAAAAAGGCATACCAAGCAACTATGAACTACAAAATTATACCCCCTGGTGAACGAAGAAATATGGGCAGGCAATCCCCCCGAATGTTGTATTTGGTGTATCACAGTGTACAAGGTAACTGTCTCGATTACAGAAGGATGGATAGAAACCTAATTTTGTCCTCCCATATATACCCGAAGGGATGTGGAGGCCTAGTCCATATAATCGTTGTCTAATGCAAAACCTCACAGTGAGAGCATTGCCATATACTTTACATACTGTAACATTGCCCTATATACTTGAAGGTACGTGGACAAGCTATGATATACTCATGTACATGGAATGAGGTATCACACTTGGAATGTATTGCAGATAATTTAGCAACAGCTTCTTTGTTTTACGATGTTGGAACACGTGTCTAGCCTAGAACCACTAAATGTTCTCATTAATGCCAATGCTCCATTAGGTAAATTGATGTTAATTTTAAGTTGATCTTGCTTAGGAATTTGCCTTTCAAGTTCACCACATGATGTATTATGAAATTCCTAGGAATCCAACTATCATGATAAGAATTTTTTCCATTCAATTTAATGATGAAAATCCTAGCTACTTAGGGAAAGAGAAATCAGATTTCTTTCGATCAAAGAGCAAAGAACACAATCTAATGCAATTTCCCTACACTATTCGTATGAGCACACACAAACTTTTTCGATTCAACATGCATGCATTTCTTTTCGATTTCCTTAATGTGAATATGAACAAAAGGAAATATGCATATACAATCAATCAATCTTTCATAACAACGAAGACTTTTATGACAATTCTGATTTGAAGGAAGAGAAGACTTTACAACACTTTATTTCAAATGAAGATTAATCAACAATATTCTAACTTTGACTATAGATTAATAATGACAAAGAAAAAAAATTAAGAAACATTAATCAATCAAATCGAAGTAAGGCTAGACCAAGAGATAGAAACTTATTCTCTGAGACATAAAATTCATTGATCAATTAGTAAACAAGCAAATAGTGAAAAGTTGTCAAAACACTTTCCAAAGGTGGGAAACTGATCATAGGTGGATCAGTGCAGCCCAGAGTGGGAGACAGTGCACTTCAGAGCATTGTCCCTAAGCCAGGGGTGCTCTATAGTGCACTATGTCCCTCAC
Source organism: Pinus taeda (assembly GCA_000404065.3). Lineage (NCBI taxonomy): Eukaryota > Viridiplantae > Streptophyta > Pinopsida > Pinales > Pinaceae > Pinus > Pinus taeda. The sequence continues at coordinate 243,106 of APFE031222810.1, forward strand.
AAGCCTACGCGGGTGACAGTGAACCATTTCAAAAGGAAATTTGACATAGTTTTGACCAATTTTCAATGCAAAGAGATGAATTATAATCTGTGAACACAAATAAGGTCTACAAGGATGTCCTGGGAGGTGAATAGGCTACTAGGAAAGAAGATCTTCCCTAGTGGAGTTGCCAATTTGTTTTGGATAATTTGGTATCTATGGATAAATACTAACTCCCTAGATAAGTAGTTGTATCTAGAACAACAATTTAAATTATTTTATACTTTTCCTATAAGGAATATATAAGATGAGAAGATAAGAAAACCTACTTGTAATTTCACTTTCCTCTCATCTCCCTTGTATTGATCCTATTGCTCTTCCCCTTACTTAATACATTTGAGAAGTACCCTATAAACACAATAGAAAACAAAGAATTGATCAAAGTACATGATCTATTGAATCTAAGTGAATGGAATCAGATACAACTCACACATATAAGCATTATGAAATAATACAAACATATGGGAAAAAGGTTCAAACACTTTATTAGATAGAAGAAGGGCTTCTGATTCAAATCCATTCCTCCAACTTGGATCCCATCGACATCACATCAAAAGCATGACAAACTTGTGGCATTACCATACTTGCTTCAAATCCAAATCTCATGGCAACATTATCTCCTTACAATTCAACATAATCTAACCCCTGATAACTTAGATGAGTGGTCAATTTATAGGAAGATGAATGAGGTTTTATCATAAATAGTGGCATTTAATGGCCTTCCATACTTAGAATTATTTCCATGAGGGAAGGGATGAGAGAGTAGGATGCACGTTAACTCATTCCTCATCCATTTTCGAGCTCATAGGAGTTGATAAGTGAGAGAACCTTCTAGATGACTCCAAAAGATAAGAATATTCCCCAAACCTTATGTGAATTTCACACATTCTCACCCAGCGCAGGTGAAAGGAAACCTAAGTGCTTTGAAGAGCACTTTGGCAGTGGACTCAACTGCTCTGCAATGCACCTTTACAAGGACTTGCCTGCGGTGGTCCCTCTAGAGGCTATTTCTGGATGTCTTCAAGGGAAGCAAGAATTCAAAGGGGTGACTTGTTTACGGCATGAAGCAACTAAAATTATGGTTTGATGAGGCCTAAAATATTGATCTGGATGTTGGGATTTGATGTGCCCAAATGGATTCGTAACAATCATACTGACATCATCTGACTCAAATGCCCAATTTCACTTTCAAACTAAATTTTTATTTCATGTTTCTTAGTCCTACGCAAGTTCCCCTGAGGTACCTTTGGGCCTCCAACCTCATGGGTTGGTTTTGGCACCAACATAACCTACACAACCCTAGTTTCCAAGCATATTTTCAAGGATTTTATAGATTTATGTATTCAAAAATGTAATTTAAACAATGAATAATTACACATGCTATATACAAACACGCACACACAAGGAGGGAGAGGGAGCTATTATAAATCATTATTAACCATGGATCTATGAAGCTCCAAGAGGGATTATATTTTTCAATGTGCAAACCTTTTTTTATGTTTTTCTTTTTAAAATAGGTTTTCAGCTCAAGGGACTTAATCCCTATCAACACTTGCTAGATCGATGGTTAAGATAGATCTATATTGGTAATATAACATCTTTCAATATTATACATTGGTAGGATTTATCTCTGTGAGTATTCAAGATGAAAAATTTGTTTCTAAATATTATTCTACTATAGTACTAAATATTATATTATTAAAGGTGAATTTGTGAATGTTTCTCCTCCTTGGTTTCTTAAGTATATAGTGAATACGACATCATCAAAATATTAATCAGAAATAAAGACATAACATGCAAATGACCATTTCCATATATCTTTATTTTATTAAATAAAAACTAGGGCTTTGCATGGTTTAATAATGATGACAAAATGAATTTTGTTTCATTGAACCATCAAATATGTTGCAACATTTAACTATATTGGTGGGAAACATCAATATCAAAACTATATGCAGATTAAATGTGGAAGAAAAACCCCAAAACCATCTAATTCCACCATTTTTGCCACTTAGGCCACCCAAACTTCATTTCATAGCTCAATATGATACAAGTAGTGGACACATTTCCATATGAGTTTAAACTTAATTTTTGGATGGCCCTCTCTAAATATCAACACAGATTTGAAACTACCTCAAGGTTACCAATTTCACAAGGGGAGCATGACCACATTGTTCCACTCATTCTTCTTAACTTACCACCAAATTTGCATATTTATTGGTATTTATTTTCATTGAATATTGAATTCAAAATATCATTTAAGAAATGTTGAACTATAGATTCAATGTCCCAATGCCAGTATCTATTCATCACTTGTTATCATGGTATTAAATAAGGAACATAATTGATGAACATGTATTGATTTTAGGGCTCTTAATAAGTTATCCATCAAAGACAAATTACACCAACCTATTTAGTGATGATCTCTTATATCCACTTCATGGACACAAGTTTTTCACAAAACTTGACCTACATTCTAGCTATTACTAGATCTGGATAAAATAGGAAAAAATATGAAGGCAAACTTCCACATGCTCTAGGGCCATTATGAATCTTTAATAACATCGTTAGCTTTTACAATTATCCATCCACACTTCATAGCCTCATGAAAAAAAAATCAATCCTTTCTACATAGTTTTGTGCACATGGGCTTCAGTAACAAAGAAATACCATACCATGTGTTCATACTGGGGCATATATATTGAGGAAAAAATGAAATAATATATTGACAATATAATGGGGGTAAAGGGTTTTTATATGTTGTGTGCCTTAAACCATTAAATGCCACAGATCATAGTGAGATTTATTTCAGAGTGGGTTGAGTAATTGCATTTTAGGAGAACTAATATGCATATAATATGTATATCAAAACAAGAAAGGCTCTTTTGAGAATGCATGTGGGGTCCGAAGAGAGGCATAATGTCCCTATACGTGGGATATAAACATAAATGGTTATAACTAAAGGAAAAATGGATACATACAATATCTAGTGAAAGTAGGGGTTTTTTAAATTGGGAAGGTGTATTGGGTTGGTTTTGGTATGGAGTTAAATAAAAAAAATTTAGAGGTATTTTCCAATATGCAGTCAAATTAAGGGTATTGTTTAGTATGCCATGAACACTTTTGCTATGTCATAGGTTCATTAAGTGAATACCCCTTGGTTTTATGTTGGAATTTTTTATGATGTATTTATCTAAAACAAGGCCTAGGATTTGCACATAAAACACATCTTCCAACTGTGTCGGGACCACCAACTATTCTTGAAACACTCCCAATATTCTTTTGGGACTTTAGAGCTTGATTAATAGATCACATTGTCAATTGCATTGGAGTATGATTAGACATAAAGGAAGTTGTGGATATACAATAGTGGATCCAAACAAAGATATTGAAGAACCTTAGAGGGTTCATAAGCCTTACTAACTACAAAAGGAAGTTTATAAAAGAACTATGGATAATTTTTTGCTCCCTTAACTTTAGTAAAAAAAATAATGCATTTTTGGAGCAAGGAAACTATGTAATCCTTCTTGATTTCAAATGATGACATGCTCAATACTCCAATATTAGTAGTTCTGTATTTTAGTAATAGCTTTTTCTTATAATGTGATACATTAGATAGAAGTCCTAGAATGGTTTTGATGCAAGAAGGGTTCCCATGGCATTCACTAGTAAGTAGTTATGTGACTACAATTTGGGATAAATCCACATATAAGAAAGAAATGATGGTGATCCTTCATCCAGTGAAAATTTTCATCCATATCTCATAAGTGGCATTTATAGGTCAAGAATTATTATCATAGTCAAAAGTATTTTCTAGAACAAAGGTTATCATCACCAAAGAAACATAAGTGGGTCATGAAGATATTTAGGTATGTTTATGGGATTATCTATAAAGAGAGTATAGGAAATTCCATGGTTGATGATTTACCTATGTAATTTAAGGATGATGGATCCTTCTTTTCCTTATATTTACCCATCTTAGCTGGCTCAAGGAAGTTTGTTCAACTCAACCAAAGGCTTGAGGAAGACCCCAACCCTCCTAAAGAATACTCATGGAAAAAAAAGGCATTGAGTATAAACAATGCATTATTCTCATAAATACTTTTTTTTTCGTTTAAAAAAATATGATTAGAGGAATTGAATTCACCACCTACATTAAGTCATTGTGACTATTATAAAATCTATGAAAGAACTAGGTGCTTTCTCTTTCAGAAAGACATAAATATAAACATCCAAGCTTTTGTAGCAACTTGTGACACTTCTAAATAAATCAGGGTGAGATAGTGAATATTCTAGGTGAATTACAAACACTTTTTATTACAACACATATTGAATAATATCTACATGAATTTTACAGTAAGACACCCATGAGTGGATAATAAATCTATAATTATGGCAGTGTTCAACCATCTTTCCAAATGTGCTCATTTTGTCCCTTATGAGACCCACCTACTCCCTTCTTAGTTACCCAAATCTTCATGTATTATATTTTTAAGTTACATGGTATTCTGTTTCCATTATCTCTAATTGGGACCTTACTTTTACTAGCAAATTTTGGAAATATTTATTTAAACTTTAAGATACTTGTTGAACATGAACATTATGTATGAGCAGATATTGATCCAAGACTTTAATAATAGCTCAAATTTCAAAGTGTTTGAAAGAGTGTCAAACCTAAACAACAGGATAGATCTCATCTTCCTGATTCTGGTGCCATGAATGGTTCAAAAAACTGACATTGTACGAAGAAGTTATTGCCATTTGAAAAAGTCTAGTAAACTGCAATTTCCAAGGATAAAATGATTTTTGGAAAATATTAAAAGAAGAATATTCCAAGGAATATTCCAAATAATATTCCTTGAAATATTCTTGTTTGACTGACCAATCAAGAGTTGACACGTGGCAAGCCCGGAGGCCACCATGTGGCCCTAGAATGGCATGTTAAAATTTTGTTGGGTCCGACGGAATTGAACCGTGACCTCTGATTGGCTAAACATTCGCGCTACCAATTCGACTCTATAATGGTTCTTAACAGCTAAGTGTTAAAGGTTTAATTTAAAGTTTAAAGGGTGGAGTTTTGGGGGTCGGGACCGCCAGCAGTCCCGAAAGACTAGTCACATTACCATGGAGTTAACAGTGGCCATCAAAACTCTCAACCTTAACAACTTTATCCCCTAACCGTTGGTTGTAATACCTATCACATGCGTGCTAAATGCTGACACTTACGACCAGTTTCGGTGGTTAAGCTTGGCATAGCACTAAAAAAGGCAGATATGGCCAAATTTAACCATAGTTAGTGGAGTTCACCAGATTTAGTGGAGGATCTCTAGGGGAAATTGTCTAAAAGCACTCCAGGAGCAGTTTTCGACCTAAGAGAGTGAAACAAGAGGCTATCTAGGCTAATTTGAGCCTTCTGAGGCCAACGGAATAGTCCAGAGAAGTTGAATATGCCATCTTCAAGGAGATTTTCATCCAGGGAGATTTTGGAGCTCAAGGCCACTAGGGGTTGGAGGCAGTTGCAAGAGCTACCAGTATCCACTCTTAGTGAACCAACTGTCATTCCTGACTGTAATGAGCATTATAAATCCATTGCAAGGGTTTAAAGAAGCATTAAAATACTTCTAAAGGCAGAGATGCTACAGGGAAGTTTGAGGCAGCCCAATGCCAACCGTGGAGGGAGGCTTAGATTGAGAATGCAGTGCTCATTTTGATCAAATGAAAAATCTATTGTTGATGTTTGATATGTGATGGAGACATTAGAAGAGGTTTCAAAGATAGCTGAATAATTATGAAGGAGTTAGTGCCATCAAGAAGCTTAGGGAAGCTCAGTGCACCGATTGATGGAATCAAGTTTAAGGGATATTAGATCTATTTGCAGAGTGATGAAAACCATGACAGGGATACAGATCGTTTTCTAAGCCCATTGGTTTAGTCAATAACCATTGGAGTTGAGAGTGAAACTTGTAAAGGAATTGAAGCCATAATCCCAAAGAGCCAAGTCAAATTGACAGAAGCTCAAGGAGATGTAGCTCACGATATTCGGGTGAACTCCTAGATTAAATTTTTTGTTATGTGTTGATGTTTATTTGTTGCATTATATGTCTGGTATGTGTGTTTAATATCCACAGAAACAAATCAACTTGAAACACTTAAACAGTTAAAAATAAACAAAGACATACACCTGTTTCATGTACTTAATTCTACAATTGTTAACATAAGCTAGATCATATATTTGTAAGCTTTGGAGTGAGAGGTTCTTGTAAGCATAACAAGATGTTAAAACCTCATTTCAGATCCTTGTATCATCCCAAATAGATGGTAAAACTGAAGTGGTAAAAAAACACTTAGAAACCTTTTTGTGATACTTTGCTTATCAAAAACTACAATGATGGGCATCATAGTTTCCCCTTATATAATAGTAGTATTATACTTCTTACCATGGAGCTATTATAATAAATCCATATGAATAAATCTTTGGCCAAAACCCTTTTTAGTAACTTCCTATCTATTATACATCTTCACAATTTAGGTAATAGACAATGTGTTTCACTCTAGACAAGCCATTCTCCACATAATTATGTATAATTTGGTTATGGATCAAAACAAAATGAAGTAGTAAGCAAACAAACATCACTCTAAAATTTGTTTTGTAGTAGGGGATCAAGTGTTTCTTTACCTTCAACCCTATAAACAAACGTCACTATGACACTGTCCCAAGAGGGCATCTCAATTGGTGATGGAAGTGATGTGAAATATGTGAAAACTAAGAGATCCAAGGTTCAAATCCCCCAGTTGTGACCCGGTTTATAGAGAGGTCGGTAGGTCGTAGACCCCCAGAGGATACTAGTAGCTACGTGTCAGATGAGCTATTGGGTTCCTCTAGGATACCAAAAAAAGTTCAAAGTACTCTATAAGATCATTTGGTGCATTGGAAAAGTTGCTATAAATTGTCTCTACCAACCTAGATTCATTTAGTAGTTCATATGTCTTGTTTGGAGAAGGTCATAGGATCAAAGCGCAAGGTGAAAACTAGATTACTAGAACTTGATGAAGAAGACTTCATTTGATCCTATCTAAAATAAGTATGAGACACTCAAGACTTTCAATTGTGTTAGCATATTGTTCAATAAGTATTCATCCATGGAAATATATGCAATCCAAGAATGCCACAAGCGAATTCGTCATGATTATGTAAGAATCCTCTTTATATATGGCCCACTGGATAGTAATGGATAATTATTTAATGTTAAAGGCTATAGTTCATAAGGTCCACTTGGTAATTGGGACGCATTCATGATGGGACCACAAGTAGTTAGGGTTTTTTGTATTGAGAGTCTATTTACAATGATAAGAGGCTAGAGAATGTTTTGTGATGTGATGCTTTTTTTGGAGGCCCCCCTGATGGATGGTCACCCTAGCTTAAGGAGCAAGAGAACCTTTATCTTCCTACTTTTGACTTTAATGATAGAATGGTATATTTTTCATATTTAATTTTATTCTCTTGTATTTGAGTTTTTGCGATTATATTTTATGTACCCTTAATTTTACTTCAAGTTTAAATATGAAGTAACACAGTGGATGGTTACAAATTTTATCTCTTTTTCATTGTAGGGACACAATTTGATGTGACACTCAATATAACTGTACGTTATTTAGATTTTTATAGGCTAGCACATCAATTCAAATATATTACAATATTTTAATAGGTAGAATTACTTGTAAAATGTCTATATGAACTTTGAAACTTAAACTCAAACTCCAAATTAAACATACTAGTGATCTCAAAAATCACATTACCTAACAAACAACCAGTTAATTATATTATATATATATATATATTATATATATTATATTTATATATATTATTATTTATTTAAATATTTTTAAATTGCATATATTATTATTATATTAATTGCATGATTGAATAACGGTAGGAAAATTATAGTTGTATCAGTGAACCATCTATAATCCAGATGCCACAATATTTAACGGTGCCGGTGGGCACCGTCGACATCAAAATCGTATGCCAGATTACATGTGGCCCACCACCCATAAAGCCATGGAATTCCATCTGCAGGCGTACTAGCATAAGGTCGCAGAAATTAATGTGGTTATTTGTCAAATTTGAAAACAATATCATATGCATACAAAAATGTGGCCGGCGGACCATAAACCCGTGAATTTCTATCTATAGCAGTATTTTGATTATAACGTAAAGTGAACAATATAAATGTACTGCCTTTTTCAAAGTGGAGCATCAATATCAAAATATCGCATGGATACACCACATACCTATGATTATAAAAAGTAAACGATATTAGTGTATTTATATTTTGCAGTGCTTTTGTCGAACTTGACTCGACTGGTAGTAGGTGTAAATTTGACTTTTAAGGTCCAAGGATTATATTTGGGGATTACGTATTGTAATTCCTCTATGTTTTGGTGATCTCTATATAGATAATTTTATTTTGCTTAAATTTGGGTACAGATTTATTGCAATGTCATTTTCAACTTTAATTTAAAGTGGAAGTTAAGTTGCACCTCTTAAAATTTATGAACAAAATAGGTATTACTATTTTAATAAAAAACAAGCACATTTTTTTATATCTCTTCTGTCTAGGTTATAATTTCATTATAGTAAAGTTGTCTATAATTTTAAAATTATTGTGTGTATATATAGTATTGGTATTGGGTATATTAATTGAGTTTATTTTAAGTGATTTAGATAAATAATTGTTATATAGTATTATAATTAATAAATAAATATGTTATTAAGATAAAAAATAAATAAGACGTTTAAATATTTAATTTCAGGGGATGAGCATCCCTGCTGAAGAAGGAATATTTACATAGATTCGCCGAAGCGAGCAGATACAACAGCCGAAGCTGCGAAGTGAAATTGGAAACGGGGCTGGAGAGCAGCATATAACTGAGATCCATCACATCAATCACAATAAACTGAGATACTTTCTCAATGAAACATTACAAGTTGCCACGCAACGCCACATAATGGGAATCGATCACAAGTAGCGAGCGTGAAAGCCGACTGCCCCAACCGCGTGAACTGTGCACTCTTGTGCAAATGTTTAAATATTTAATATATATTTATAGTTGAAAATTTTCAAATAATTTTTATAAAATATAATTTACAATTGTTTTTTTAAATTAATAATAATTTAATGTTTTAATTGTTTTGGAAAATTTTTAAATTATTTAAGTACAAATATTTCCTAAAAGGATAGTTTTTCAAAAGTGGTATTGAGACTGAAGTGAGATAGTTGGACTATGAAATGCTACGAATATAATTTATTTTTTTCCTAACAAAACAATAATTAGAACTTTGTATATTTTTTGGTTTTTGTAGATGTGAAAAATCATAAGAAATAGAACTTTGTATATTTTTTGGTTTTTGTAGATGTGAAAAATCATAAGAAATAATAATCTGGGTGAAAAAACATTCTAGATATACTTTATTATATCTATAGAAAAGTTATTAAATGATTTCATTATAAAGTTAACTTTTTTTGAACTCAAAATATTTATAATCATATAATTTTTATTTATATTTAAATAAAATTATAGAAATTTTCCTTCCAAAATCTATATTATGTTTTAATATTTAATAATATATATTTCATATGAAATTTATATTTAAAAAAAAAAAAAAAAAAAAAAATATATATATATATATATATATATATATTATATATATATATATATATTATATATATTTTAAATTTAACTAATATTTAAAATATTTAAGTTGTAAAGGGAAAAAAGGATTTTCCCAAAACTATAGCCATTATCATCTTCGTTTCCATCATTTTTGCTATAATTGTTCAATCTTTCTTCCATGGTCAGTGTCGTAAGAGGGAGTTGGGCTCCCAGTCATAGTAGGATCACTACCACCTACAACCACTCTGGCGAAGCTTCCACTTCCAACCCCAAATTTTCTACCCAACACCCCCATATTGCTCACCAGAAAACCCCACCTCTTACCTCATCGAAGAAAAGATTGTCAAAAGTTGCCTACCAAAAATAACAATGGAGACCAAATTTGACATCTCATTCAACATATTACAAAGTACATACAATACATGCGAGATCATGCCCTGATTAGTAAATTCCTAGATATCTAACCCTTAGAAAAATACATTTCCTATTGGGTCCAATAGAAATGGAAGGCGAAGGTGAAAATCAAGTTGGAATTAGGAGCAAAAAGAATTTTCATGATCATTTTTGCTACTATAGAAGATTGAGTGTAGGTTTTTGAAAATGGCCTATATTTCTAAAACTCTATATGTAAAGATTTAAAAAAAAAATTGTTATTGCTAATGACATCAAACTAAAATCAAGGGATAAAAAAATATTCTCGTATTATGTGGAAAGGAAAATACATTATGGAAACACATGCAATAACATGCAACCATCACAACATAAGGAACACAATGATTTTACAGGGGAACCCAACTAGGAAAAACCCCTCTGTTGCTTTGTATTAATTCAAATGAGATATAAGGATCTATTACAATGATAACATCACACATGATTTTTTTTTTCTTGTGGGAAGTGAAAAAAAAATACGTAGGGGCTCTGCAATGAAACATGGACAAATTGAGGAAGGTGAGAGAGGATTGAGGAACTGGTAAGAGCTAGGGTTTACAGGAAAAAATCAAGCGTTGGATGCCATGGAGGGGCGTAAGGGAGGGAGCACCACTCCCTCCTACAATCAAGCAATCTCCAGTCACGGTAAGAAACCATTGGAGGCTGAAAAAGTTTTTTCAAGAGGAGGAAAACAAGACAATAGGAACACACAAGAGCAGAACAATAGGTGGGAAGGCACTAGAAGAAAGAAAGGAGAAGAGGAAAATAATTAGAATGTCGAAACCAAAAAACAAAATGGTCCATGTAAGCCTAAGGCTACTATCACACCCAGAGTGGTGTTAAGTGATCCAGCGCTGCAAGTGCATAGGGATCACATGACGACTTATGCTATCATTTGCAAATTCATGGGGTTATGGCCAATAGAGAAGGCGATACAGGCATGGATAAAAATCACTAGAAACCTAAAGGGGATATAGACCTGCACCTCGGATCAAAGGGTTTCTTCACTATAGTTTTCTTTAACATTGAGGATAAAGACAGGGTGTTTGAAGGAGGGCCCTACTTCAATGCAGCTGCAGGCCTCTATATGCGGCCTTGGATGATGAATTTTGTCACAAAGCGAGAGACTTTCACTTTGGTCCCGGTTTGGGTACGACTCTACTTCCTACCACTAGATTACTGGCAACCAAAATCATTATCAGCAATAGGAAATAAACTAGGGTGTTTTGTTAAAACATTTCAAGCCACTAGAAGGGGAAAGTACACTTCCTTTGCCCGTATATGTGTGGAGATGGAACTCTCTGGAGCTCTACTCGACAAAGTGATCTTGGAAGTTTTTGATGAAGAATGGGTACAAGCAGTGGACTATGAACATGTTCCTTTCAGATGCCACAAATGCCATGAACATGGGCATCTATTTAGGGACTGCCCTCGCAACAATACAGAGAGCATAATTAAAGTCACAGTAGGGAAAGAAGCTGATAGATTTCACAAGGTGGAAAATAGAGGTAATGGAGGGAAAAGGTTACAAAAAAAAAAACAATTAGGAAAAGCAGACAAGCCAGAACAAGTACAACGTACTAGAAGAAGAAGAGGAGTTAGAAGAGGCAAATCAGATTATGGAGGATAGTCCAGGGGAGAAGGAAAAGGAAGAAAAAATGGAGGAGATACAATATATTAACCAACAAAAGGAGACTATGATGAGAAACATGGAACATGATAAGGACCAAGAGATGACCCCGAGTGAGGTGGAAACATAGGATCATGAACTGCAGGATATTCTTGAAAGAGAATGTCTAGATCTAGAGAAATTCCTGAAACAGGGAACCACGGAGGGAATGGATTCATTACCTCAAGAGGAGTTCAACAGAGTGCAACAACTGTTTCTATGGAGAACTCAAACAAAAGGGTCGGGAGGTAAAAGAAACCTTGAGAGTCAGGACAACGAAGGGGTGAAAACCATGAAAACCACATCAGGACTTGCTCCCAGAAACCCAGGTATGAAAAGGGGTAGAAAGAAACAAAACGAGTTACTGATTGAATGTGGAAAACTAATGACAGATTCAGGTAAGATGAAAGATCTATCGAGCTACTCTTTTACAAATCTTTATGAATGAAGCTCACATCTTGGAATATTAGAGGTCTAGGAAGTAAAAGGAAACAAAGGAATCTTAACAATAGAATGAGAGGAGAGAAACTTGATATGATTTTCATCTAGGAAACTAAAAGCTCAATGGAAAAAATAAGAGAAATACATAACAATTAACAAATGGCTTAATAGATATGAATTTCTAGAAGTCAAAGCAAAAAAAACAGCAAGAGGTATTCTAACACTTTGGAACCCTCAAAGAATAGGTATAGTGGATGTTGAAGCATCTAGGAATTATTTATCAGTGGTTATTCAGTCTTTGGGAGACATGGAAATTTATTTAATTACAAACATTTATGGTCCACAGAAGCCTAATGACAAATTCAGACTGCTTGACTCAGTAGAGGATCTGAGACGATTCAGGAATACCATGGATTTTGGGAGGGGACTTCAACATGATTAGATCCCTGTCGGAAAAAAAGGGTGGGACCAGAACACTAGGCAGAGGCTTTATAGCATTTCAGAATTTTATAAACAATATGAAGCTAGTTGACACAGATAAAAGTAATGGCCTCTTTACCTGGAACAACAAAAGAGGTGGAGAGTCTCAAGTAGCCTCAAAGCTTGACAGATTCATAATCTCAGAGGACCTTATGCTCATAGGCCTTGATATGATAGTGAGGATTCTCCCCTTTGGTGGCTCGGACCATTGGCATGTTCAACTTGAGGCGTCCTATATAGGAACCCCAAAAAAAAAAAAAAATTGGTTTGAAAATATCTGGCTCACCCATCCAGACTTTATTAGCAACATTGAAAAATGGTGGAAAGAAGATTTGTAGATTCAGGGAACGAGAATGTTTCTATTGCACAAAAGATTGAAACATATCAAAATCAGGCTCAAAGATTGGAATAAGAATGAGTTTGGAAACATTTTTGAAGCTAAAAAAGTAGTTAAAAGGAAAATACGGGAAATAAATCAAACCCTAATCACTGATGGCTTTGATGGGGAAAGAAATGAACAAGCTAGAAATCATCAATAGGATTGGGAGGACTTATGCAAACAAGAGGAAATATTTTGGAGGCAAAAATCAAGAGTTCAATGGCTAAAAGAAGGAGATAGAAACACAAGGTTTTTCCACAGATCTACCATGGAGCCCAGATCTTACAATAGGATCTCATCTATCAAGGATTCCAGAGGCAACCAGCTCAAAACCCTTAAAGATATAGAAGATCTGTTGGTTCAACATTTTCAAGGCATAGTAGAGGAACCTCTCTTAGACAGATCTCAATTTATCAATAACTTCACAAAGCACATTCCTAAGCTAGTAACAAGAGAAGACAATTATAATCTTAATAGGCCGATGAATGAAGAGGAGATCAGTGAAGTCATCAAAGATATGTAAAATGGAAAAGCGCCAGACCTGGATGGTTTCAATGTAGATTTCTTTAAAGCATGTTGGGGTATTGTCAAGCAAGATATACTGAATGTGGTGAGGACTCTAGGAAGAATATAACTGTATTGAGGGCATTCAATACATCCTTCATTTCCTTGATTCCAATACAGGACAATGCTATGGCACTTGATAGATTTAGACCTATAGCCTTATGCAATGTGGTGTATAAAATAATTTCCAAAATAATAGCCAACATGCTTAAACCCTTTCTACCAACTCTAGTTTCTGTGGAGCAAACAAGATATGTAGAGGGTAGACAAATTCTCAACAATATCATTTAAGTTCATTAGGTGGTTCACTCTCTGATAAGTAAGAGGCAAGCAGGAATGATTATGCAATTGGACCTAGAAAAGGCTTATGATAAGTTAAATTGGGCCTACATTAGGAAAGTCCTTCTAGCTTATGGATTTGACCATAATTCGGTGAGATGGGTATGGCCCTTTTTTATTACCTCCATTTTTTCAATTCTGGTAAATGGTTCTCCTTCAAAGATCTTTAATCCTTCAAGAGGACTCAAGAAGGGAGACCCTCTCTCCCCATTTATTTTTATCCTTATGATGGAAGGACTAGGCCGAGCGATCCAGTATACCAAAGAAAAAGGTGAAATCCAAAGTCTAAAAATATATGGGAACGGGCATGCTTTAACCCATCAACAATTTGTAGGTGATACTATCCTACAGGGCATTCCCATGGTCAAGGAAGTGCTAGCTTACAAACAAATCCTGCGAGTCTTTTCTATGGTTGTAGGTACAGAGGTAAGCCTCTCCAAATCAAATATTTTCTTTTTCAAAACTAACATTGCTATCCGAAGAAATATTTCCAGAATTCTAGGCTTTCAAAGAGATATGCTACCATCCAAATATTTGGGAGTACCGATCACAGACAAACCTGTGAGCAAGAAACTTTGGGAGCCTATGATTAATAAGTTGCAAGACAAGACACGAAAATGGACAAGCAGGTCTTTGAACTTGGTAGGCAGGCTAGTGCTCACAAAGATGTCCTTCAATCAATCCCCATATTCATGTTTTCAGCCCTTCCGACTACAAAAGGAGTTATGCAACAATGCAGAAATATCCAAAGAGATTTTCTTTGGGTCAAAGGGGAAGAAAAAAAAATGGGCCTTGGTAGCCTGGGAAAAGATATGCAAACCTAAAACACATGGAGGTTTAGGACTGGATGATCCTGAAATGCTAAACAAAGTTTTCGGTACAAAATTATGGTGGAGATGGTTAAAAGATTTAGATGCGCCTTGGGCACAAATTTGGAACCAGAAATATGCAAATAATTTGCAAGACAAGGACCACATAAGAATGTCTGGAATCATAAAAGGCTCCCACATCTAGAACAAAGCTTGGGAAAATAGAGGCATAGCTCCAACCCATGATCTCATTTCACTCATGTGTTCCTTTTAGGTTGTGTACTATTATAGGCTTCTAACACTTCCTTTTCCCCTTCATGTGTTAGAACCTCCCCATGCATCTCCCTTGACTCACTTCAAGGTTACACACTTTCTTCCGACAAATATATCTTACTTACCTCTACGCGCTACCATAGTCAAGCCACTACTATACTACCCATTGTTGGGACTCCTACTCCAAATAGTTTGAGGTCTAGTTGGGACTTCTTACTGGGGAGATCCCTTGACATGTTGGTGGGTCTGACACCATCAACATTTCTAGCACTAGAATGAGGGCCATATGACAAGTTGAGTCTCAAATTCTATTTTGAATCTATGCACATATTTCATGACTTATGCTACAATTAATCCTCTGTGATGTGTGTCTTATGGAAATGATTTTGAAGTATCAAAGGATCTTTGGAATGACTTGTCACGAAACACATACGATGGTGAACGTGGAGAAGCCTTGCTTAGACATGTAGTTTCCTTCACAAGCTTCTATGAAAGGCATGAAATCCATGAGGATTACATTTCCTGCTCGTTGTTTGTATTTACGCTTAGAGGGCACACACTGCAACGGTGTGTTACATATCCTGTAGCAGCTATTCGCTCTTTTGATCACTTGGTTGGAGATTTGATGCATTTTTCTATCGTTATGACATCAAAGAACTCAATAAAAAAATTCAGGAATTACAAAATACAACTGATGAATCTGTTGAGCAATTTAACAAATTCTTTCGTAATATTTCATTTCAAATTGTTGAAGATGAAATTGATTGGAAATTTCTCAATGAAAGATTTTAGTATCTTCTTCACATATCTAAGAATCTACATATCTTAGATTCATTCGAACCCATCTTAGCATATCTCAATGTTAGAGCATCCAAATCTAAGACGGACAAGGTTGCTGACACAAGTGACTGTGCTCTTCTCATCGAGCAGCTCTAGCTTTGTAGTGCGAGGTGGGAGAAGGTGTGCACAATTTTGTTGAGCTATCACATCCTCCCACCCACCTGCTCTTGATATCTTCATAGATTCAGTTTGCAATCCCATTGGTCGTTATGTTGTCTTGTCTTCTCAACCTCCATCTTTTGGTCCCATTGATCCTTGAGATTGTACTGTGTCGTGTTCTCGCATTCCAAAATCCACATCCTGTGTTCATGAGGATAAAGTTGTTGAGGCGTTGATGTTTTTCAGCCAACTTGCATTGTCATTTTTGATGAATGTGTGCGGGAATCTGAAGAAGAACCCATGGTGAAGGATGACTTCCTTCCATCCGCACCTCATTTCATCTATCCTAACATCTTTTGTGATTCTGCCACTTTTTCTTTTCTTGTGAAAATTCATTGTCGAATGTTTCTACTTCCGATCATTCACAGGTTACACTGGATGTCAGTCTGTCATTGTATTATGGAGATGACGCCTACTTCTCTGAAAATCCATCCAATCTTTCTTCTATCATATTCGGAAATGGAGAGGGCGAACATTCTTGTTTCTCATCAACCTCTTTGCATGATTCATCAGATCATGAGGATGTCGATGAACATCTCGAATTTTCTGATCATGGTTGTCGTGATCTCTTTACTCCTTCATTTGATCACGATGTTTATTCTCTCGTTGTTGATCTTTCTAAGCCACATATCTTTGATGATCTACCTGCAGATGAAGTGGAAACCCATGAAGCTGTCGAGGAACTTCAGCCTATGATGATGGTTATGTCAGGCCCCCGCTATCCTAAGGTCAACTCCACTTCCAATCATAAATCCATTAAAACACCCCAGGCTCCTCATCGCTCTCCTTTTTGCATTGAAGATCAATATGGTTCACATATTTCACTCCCTCCACCACCATCACACGATCATATCACCCATGCACTAGAGGCGTCTTACACAGTGAGCACTCTTGCGAAATGTAATTTGTCTTTATTTTTCATGTTTTCTCATTTGTTGCGATAAAAGAGTGTACATGCTCATTATCTGCACACAATGTGTGGCAACACCATGGTACATCCATAGAATGTTTTTCTTACACAATTACTTTTTTATTTTACGTGGACGCTTTTAAACTTCGAGCATGTTGGTTGAAACTGTCATATCTTTTTTGTTTGCTAGTTTACATGCTTATCTTTCTTGTCTATCGTGCCTTCACCAACATGAGCCAATCAATGCACTAATCGCTGCATTGGAAATATCACTTTACATGAGCAGGCCCATGCACTGTTTAGCATAGGAGTAGAAGTAGCATTTGCTTTTTGTTTTCTTTTCCTTCTTGCTTTGTTTTGCTTGCATGTTTTTCTTTGCACACTTTTTTTTCTTTAACTTTGTTTATGCCCTTTTCTATCTTGTTTGTTTTCTTGTTTGCACCCATAGGTTAGCTTCACATGAAATCATGTTTGGCTCTTGGGACAAGTTGGGAAAATATAAGAGGACTTTTAAATCTATCAACATTTGGTTTTCTGTCTATTCCTTATCTTTATGAAGAGCTTGTTGTCTTCAGTCGATGATACCCTGGTGGAAAATACATTCTATTCAGAGTGAGTCTTGGTGAAAACACAACGCTTGCACCTTTAACTAGCACCACCTACTCTAATCCATTTTTTGGGTTAAACCTTGTCAGCTCAGTCAAGTAGAGTAAGGGGAGGAGTAACAACTTAACAAGTATATCATAGGTATATATAACAAATTTCTCTGAAGAGACAACCTCTTATTCTCTCAATAAGTCGAGATCCTTCTTCCACTTCAGAAATAAATAATTGCCCATGTACAGTTCTTTGAATAATAAAAGTAAAAAGTGAAAATGAAAAATAAATAAGGCAAAATAAGAGAAATGCTTCCTCTGCAAAGAGGTTATGCAAGTAACTCTACCGGGGTACTGACTAGGCTCACTAGCAACAGAGTGATGCTTGTGTTCCTATGTGACTCCATTGAGGCATTATACAGGCATGCCCGAAGTGAAGCAAAACCAAAGATGAAACTAAAACTATGACAACCATATTACTTGTGCATCAATACTCCTCTCATCCCAAATCGAAACAACTCAGTTGACTTGGATTGGTACATGTGTCGACTGATCAAGAGAATGGTAAGGACTAAATCTTTCACTCAAGCTAGTGAGGAAGTCATGACAATCAAAGAATCAAACAATACTTCTGAAAGAGTTAGACTCTCTTTCACGAGACAAGGTCCATATAGAGATCTGGAGTTGTACCAGTGTGTCACCAAGGTTGTAGCACTACAACCACCCTTCAAAATTTTGGTTCTCATGCAAATTTGTAAGATGATCAATCAAGATGATCAAGATGATCAATCATTACTTGGTCACTTATTTGTAAGATGATGATCTCAAGCCCCCTCCTTGATCTTAAGAGTTGTTCAAGTTCTCATCTTTATGAAGCATGTGTAATCTTTGCGCATTGGGATTACCTTTTGTCATGTAAAGGGAATTTTCTTCACCTTCAAGAGGAAATCTTGTGCGTATGGGTTGTTCTCATCACATAGACATGTTTCACACTCACTTCATACACTCTAATCACGAAGGATGTTGCATCAAGTAGAGTATGTTTTATGTGTTTTGGATGGTCTATGGTGTATCACTAAGTGTTGAAGTGTATGATCATAGTCAAGTTTTATCAACGTTTACATCAATTTCACTGATCTCACACTTAGTCACTTTCCCGAACAACCTAGCCTCATCGAGCTTTTTGGAATTGCACACTTTTCTTCTGAAACCCTCAATATTTTCCCTTTCCTACTGGAACTACACAATTCATGGAGACCCTAGGCTCCCTTGGCATCTAAAGCTGCACAGTGGTCTCCTCCAATGTCATTCCCCCAGCTGGAACCCACTGTTTTTAGAAACTGCGTAGTGTTGTCCCTCAGCTACCCAGTCTACCTTGGATTTAGAAATTGTGCAGAGGTGTCCTCCCAGGACCGCATCCTACAATAGTGTCTTGTATCTCAAAACTATGTAATGTTGTCCTAGTTGTCCAGTCTGCCTTGCATTCAAAACCTACGCAGAAGTGTCCTCCTAGGACCTCATCCTGGCAATAGTCACTACCTGATGAAACTGCATAGGTGTACCTCTTGGTGACTACAAGGAAAGATGACATGATATATGACTCTCAAGGAGTTGAGGCGAAAGACCAAGAAATTGAGTTATGATAAAAGATTGGGACCGCATGCAAGTTTCGTTGTATGCATAACCATCTAAAGGGTAAGTATCGTAAGTAAAGTACATCTTTTTGAAGTTCATCTCTTAGTGTATCTTGAAGCACTATTGATCAATGTCATATCATTTTTTTTCAATAACATGCATGTTTCGAAGAACTAAAAGTCATTCCATGTGTTTCATCTACATGTCTTTCTTCCATTTTGCTTGTTGGACCAACTGTTGTCCTTTAAAATATTGATTGTTGTGCCATTCTTGTGATCTAGTTCTAGTGATTTTGAAGGTTTTTCTTTGTGTGTTTGGGTTTTCCTAGCTATGTGAACACCCATCACACTCACACACAAAGTTGTAAGCATTTTCGTGCAAGTTTTGTCACGTTCGTCTGAAGGTCTATCCCAAGTTTCGCACTTGTCACTTTCACCTTTAGGCAGTCCCATAGAGGGGAATGCTTTGATATGTTGTCTTGGAGGTTAGTTTTGTCATGTTTTCAAAGAATGTTGAGTGTGTGATCACAATGTGAAGTCATCACAAGCTCACTTGCCTCTTAAACTTTTCCATTTTCATAAAAATCTCTTAACAAAACAACTTCACTTCCCTGGACCCTGACTGAGCTTCCCTACGGAGTCTCATCCCTTAGTGGTGTTGCTCTGCTATCTAGAAGTGTGCAGTGATTTGGGTTGTTCTCTAGGTCAGCTGCACTGCATAATCCTCGAAGTGAGGAGCCTGTTTTCCTCCCAAAATTGCGCAGAAGTTGCCATCAAGCCTGATCCAAACTGTGCTTCCCGTAAGATTAATTATCAAGCCTCCCTCTAGACTGTTGGAAACCTACACTGCACTGAGACTCGGGGCTACATTGGTATCTAAAACTATGTAGACATGCCAAGGTGTTTCCCTTGTTTCCTGCCCCGCACTGCCTTCAGAAACTACACACTCATGATCAGCAAGGCCTCTGCTTCATTGCTCTGCACTATCTCCAGAAACTATGTAGTCCTGTCTAGCAAGTCCTCTACTAGCTTGCTCTGCACTACTCTAAGAAACTGCATAGAATTCCTAGCTAGTCCCCTGAGTGGCCAGTCTTGTCTTCCCTTTGAAAACTATGCAACAACTCCCTTTGCAACCCTACTCTATCCTCCCTCTGGAAACTGCATAAAAATTCCCAACAAATCCACTCTTCCTTCCCTCTAGAAACTACATAGAACTTCCCTGCAATCCCTCAGCAGCCCTGCTCTATCCTCCCTTAGAAAACTGTGCAGAATTCCCAACTGGTCCCATGAGTGGCATGTCCTATCTTCCCCTTGAAAACTATGCAGTAGCTCCCTTTACAACTCTGCTCTATCCTCCCTCTCGAAACTACACAGAACTACCCAACATCCCCACTCTTTCCTGCGTCTAGAAACTGTGCAGAATTTCCCTGCAATCCCTCTAACCTTGCTTTGTCCTCCCTCAAGAATCTACATAGAAATTATTACCCTCAAGGTCCCATCTTGCAGCTAACATAGGTGAATTTCACTACATAATTATGCCTCCTAGTGATCACTGCACAATTTTTCCCGATAATGCAGATCGAGCTCCTAAATTCCTCATCCTAGCCTGAGCTTTACTTTGCATAGTTTCAGAGCCCTATCCTCCCTCCCAGTCACTTGGATCAGAACACAAAAGACAATGCATCATGCTAGGCAAGGAGATTTTCATATTTAATGTCATCCCATCATGAGTGAATTGCAAGAACAGGTACATTGATGGAACATGGCGAGGTGACAAAAGAGATGAAGAATGAGTGCATGCTAGAAGATATTCTTGCAGCTAGAAAAACTTACAAGGCACATCGAGCAACAAGCAAAAGGAGTACATTCATGGAACCATCTTACGAAGACCAATACCATTGGAGACCCCGCAACACTAAGCTATGCAGAGGTGAAGAAAAAGCACCTACAAGAGCACATCTATCACTCAACAACACAACACCTTGACATGGACACCAAAATCATCCAATACCTGCCAGAAGTGTCATGCCAATTTGTGTCATGAGTTGTCTCGGCGACATCACTACTATCGGGCATACTTGTTGTAATCAAATATGATGTAAACTGAAATTCCAAGTGTCATTAGTGGAATGCAAATAGTCATATGTAATAGTTATATGCAATGAAGTTGAAGAGTCATGAGGGTAGTCCAAGAGTCACAAAGTGGAATGTCAAGGGTCAGCACACCCTTTGTTATAAATAGAACCTCATAACTCATAGAAAGGGCTTTGGGGAGCTAAGTTTTTTCTAGGCATTCCTTAGAGAGGGCTTGGAGAGTAATGTAATGAGACTTTGCTTCTCCATAATGTAGAGTGAGTACATCTCTTTGGAGGAGCAGGTAGTGTTGATTGTAATGTTCCACTATTGGGGCTAGTGGTTGTCATGGTTATATGTATGGATGGGACTTTCACTTTATATAACATAACAGAGCCAACATGTTTTCATGCAAATTTTTTTATTATAGTTGGATTATTCTGATTGCTTTGGCAATGTATGTGATTTAAGTTATGAACTCATGTATGAACTAATTTTCATATGATTGTAAGAATCTTGTTGGAATCATGTTGTTGGTTTAACCCGTCACCCTGGATTATGGACTATTCCACTTCCAACCCATGATGTCATTCTGCTCGTGTATTCCCTTTAGGTTGCATACTATTACAAGCTTCTAAGGGGCACACTTCAATTTCCCCTTCGTGTGTTAGAACCTCCCCATGCATATCTTTTGACTTGCCACAAGGTCACACACTTACTTCTGACAAATATATCTTGCTTACATTTGCACGTTAGCGAAGTCAAGGCACTACTGTCCTACCCACTGCTGGGACTCCTACTCCAAGTAGTCTGAGGTTTGGTTTGGACTTCTTACAAGGGATATCCCTTGACATGTTGGCGGGTCTAGCACCGTCAACAATTATCTTCATTAAGGATGGGAAATCCAAAAAGTTCTAGACCTCCTCTACCACCTCCTCTTCCTCTTCCTCCACCTTTTCCACCTTCTCTATCTCCTGGACCTCTTCCACCTCCAATCCTATGTTGTTAAACATTTACATTATGTACTTCACCTCCCCTTCTCTTGCCACTGTATATTCTTTAGAACTAATGTAAGGTTCCAAAATTGGATTTTCTAGTTCATCCTCTAGTTGTTATGGTTATTATATCAATGGAATGTTAAAATAGGTTTCTTCTTCTTCCTCTTCACTAGGGATTTCTAGCTCTTGTCCTAGAAGTTGTTCTCAATTTGAAGATAGAAAAAATACTCCTTTAGTTGGGGATGTAGGATCTTATTCTTCTCTTACAACTTCAGTTGAAGAAGTTGTTGAATCCTTACTTTGGATTTCATATCTAAGTACCTTAGGAAGTGTATGTCTACCTGCAATTGATGGAATGTGAGGATGAAACTATGAGGTTGTGGTGGGGTGAGTGATGATGTTGGAATCAAACCCTTACCTCTACCTACAAATATACCTCTAGAATCTCTTTCCCTATATATATCATTTTAAATATTATTATCTTTTTTTAATGAAAAGAAAAATAAAAAGATTCCTATATACACTTCACTAGAAATGATGCCAAAAATGTTTAGTAATTTAATTGATGCTAAATTACCTACATGAATTATCAACTAGGGCTAGTAAAGTGATGAAATGTGTGTGCACTATATTTTCTAGGAGTCTTTGTCATTCACACAATTCCTAATTTAATTTGAGATATCAAAATGCACATGTTTCTCTACAGCTATGTAAGTAAATTAATCACTCATAAATATGGAATCAATTTTATTTCTCTTGCTTTAAAGAAAGGTCACACAATTCTTGAATTAAAGTTCACACTTGAAAATAAAATCACACTCACGCCTTGCTTGAAATAAGGACACACACACACTTGCTGTAAAATGAAATCACTCTTGCTTGTAAATAAAATCACACTTGCAATAAAATGAAACCACTCTTGCTAATAAATAATATCACACTTGCTTGAATGGAAATCACAATTGCAATAAAATCACAAAATAAATAAATCTACTTTAACAGAAAGAAATACTAACTCTAGAAACAAAAATCCTATTGATATCACCGTAATGTAAAGCTATGCTTCTAATCTATATTAACTCATATTGTATCTTTGTGCACTAAAAATCTCGCTTCACTTCAACAATAGAATGATTAGATAAACCTGCTGCAAAAAAATCTTAAACGTAGATCTAAAAATCAAAACATAATTGATTAAATGATCTAACAAAAATCCTATAGGAAATACATAATGCATTACTAACTACAAATAAAAGAAAACCTTACTATCGCGAGGGGGGCCTCCTGCGAGAACCAGGTATTAGTATGATGCTTTCACGAGATGATTATCCACGTATTGGAATTGCACAACAGAAAAATAAAACAAAACAGAGTTTGTATTTAAAAATAGAGTGTTTACAAAATATAATTCAAGTCTCTGTTCATTATGCCGAGAGGAATATTTATAAAAATCCTCGCATTAAATGCTTTAGAGAATTATGCGTTATGCTAATTAACATTAGCTAAAATTAACTTTGAAAGATAATATAACATGATCTTGTCATGATTTTCTATCAATAAAACAAATCATGAGGGTAAAAATCTGCATCTCACTTGCCTAGTTTCACCTTTTACAGTGGTTGAATTTTCCTTTGACCAAGATGCTAGGGTGTCTTATTTATCGATCCAGGCTCTGAAAGTAGGAAAAAATCATTGTCCAGATGAATTTCCAATTGCCCATATGCCCTGTTCTTTGGTTAAACCTTCAGAACCCATGAAACCTTGGACTTAGCTGCAGAAACATACATCAACTGCAGAATCATTGTAATTCAGTAGCTCAAGTAAATATTGAGTTAAATAATATAGGAAAATCATATTTATGGAATAGAATATGATTATGTATCTTCTATGCTATCAACTTTGTAAATTGATACCCAAATTGGAGTTATCAAGGTAAAAAAGGAAGGAGTGGAGTGAAAAAGGGTTGTCAAAAAGAAGCAATTTTGGGGTTTAACAACCTTGCCTCTATCAATTGAAATTCTCCCTTCCTCTCTTTCCTAGACATTTTTGCTATATCCTCAAATTATAAAATGAGTGAGGATGTCTCTTGGAAAATATGGATATCATAGGTTTCCATGGACTTTGAAGATGTTAGGGTTGTTGGCGTGTGTTGCACCATGATTAGCACACCTTTAGGTATTGTAGAAATTCTTGATGGGCTTGTTATAGTACCTAAAATTAGTGCTAGAGATTTATTCAGGTTGTCTTCCTCTCCATCATCTTCTTTTATCTCCTCTAATTTTGGATTCTTGGAGCTATAATCTCCCTTTTGTTCTACTTCCATCTCATTGGTACCATTCCTCTTAGTGCTAGATAATCTAGAATCTTATGGGTATGCCAAGAGGAGTACTTCTATGACTTCTACAAAAGTCAACCTTTTTCCTAATTTCTCTAAGATAGGTCTTGATTGATGCCTATGTGAACCACTATCCTTATCCTTTCTCTGATTATAAATCAAATCTATGGGATCATTTACCCATTCTTCTCCCTATGTGAATTGCAATTCTTCTAGTATCTTTTGCATTTTTTCTTGAGATATCCTAGTTTTGGCTATGAATGGCCCAATATCTTGTGGTAGATGCAATTTGATTTCTAGTTTCCTTGATGAAAAACGCAACCATTCACTGATAAATCTTTGTCTTATAAGTTCGACTGAAAAAATGTTGGGTGTGAGGAAGCTTGGTGGGAAGTATGGATTCTCCTTGAAACCATTAATATTTTTATTGTGTAGTCCTCTAGGAGATACCAGTGTCCTATTTTCCATTTCTCATTCATCTCCTTCACTTCTTGGATGACTATATGCAGGGCTTACTCATGGATAAGTTGGTGAAACTTTACTACAAAAGACTGAATACAGTACATGATTCCCATGTTGTTTGGAGTCCTTCTTGCATAATTTATCCATTCAATAGTTTGAAGCACAACATTAGATGAATCAGTTGACCTAGGGGTCAGGTGTTCTAGGGAATTGTAGCTCGGGTGCAGAAAGGGGTAGATAATGTATAATAAATTGTATCATAATGTATTAGTGGATTGGAAATGCATGAATTGGTCATGGATAACATATTTTATGTATTATGGGTAATGAAAGAAGGAATAGGTTGTGGTATCAGGGTAGCAGAAAGATACTAAGGAACCTAATACATTTTCATCAATTTCGATGTCATGGTCATTCCAAAGATCCGGGAGGTCCTGGAAATAGTTACTTTAGAAGGAGTAAATGTGGGAGTCATTACCTCTTCTGGTACATCTTGGGAGTCATTACTCCTTATAGTACATGATTTTTAGTACATTTTCCCTTTATTCATCAAAGAGAGCCTTCTAATATCAGCGTAATATGGCCTCATCACTCTTCTATATTCCATTATAGTACGAGAAAAATAAAATTGTTTCTATTTCTTTTAGAATTGTTGGCAGCACTACTTTGGATCTTGTAGTAGACAAAATGGTTATGTTTTCAAAATTGTAGTATGGTGCTACCCAAGTTATGACCTCTAGAAATTCATAAACTTGGGGCACCACTTTCTTCATTAGATTTTTTTCTAAACAAGTTGTCCAAATCTAGGCCTACTTGCATATGTTTGAATATATAAGAAAAAAAAGTTTGGGTTTCCATATCTCATTTTGTTATTGGTTGGGATGATTTCATGTTAACGTCATGTTAACATCAACATGAGTCAATGATGAGGATTAATTAGTTGTACATACATGGTGGCTTTG
Organism: Pinus taeda; assembly: GCA_000404065.3. Taxonomy (NCBI): domain Eukaryota; kingdom Viridiplantae; phylum Streptophyta; class Pinopsida; order Pinales; family Pinaceae; genus Pinus; species Pinus taeda. Next base: position 269,172 of record APFE031222810.1, read on the forward strand.
TCATGTTGAACTGGTAGGGTGAGTTGGCATGTTGACGTGACATGATGACAATGCACATGCCACGTGGCAGCCTTGGATTGGCTCTTGCCTTGCTGACATTGAGGACTATTCCATGGTGGCAAGGATGCCATGTGTCATGCTCCTATTGATGCTAGCACAATTGGGAAATGACATGGTACCCTTGCAAACATGGCTATATTCCCCTCCCCCACCCAAAAATGGTTTTTGCATGGTATAATGGTGGTTTGGTGTTTCACCCTGGCGTATGCATGGCCTCTAGCATATCACCACGTGTCCCTGAGAAATTTTTGCTAAACCAACTTTAGTTTGTAAACCCCGGCAGTTTGGCGTTGGGGTGAGAACTTCGTCATTGATTTTTTATCGCTCCTGACCATTAGATCTTCCGCACTCAAAACCCCCTCTCGCTTGTGTCATGTTGATGTGTGCTCATATGTTCGTTGATGCTTTGATGATGTAATAAGTCCTTTTAGTGACACTCGATTGATGTTATTCAACACAAAGTGTCATGATGATGTCAATCCCTATGTTTATGTCATCCAACCCAAATTGGTTTATGAGGTCATTGTTTTGGAGAATTTGGTATCTACGGATAAATACAAATTCCCTAGATAAGTAGTTGTATCTTGAACAACAGTTTAAAGTGTTTTAGACTTTTCCTATAAGCAATAGATAAGATGAGAAGATAATAAAACCTCCTTGTAGTTTCGCTTTCCTCTTGTCTCCCTTGTATTGATCCTGTTGCTCCTTTCCATACTTAATACGCTTGAGAAGTACCCTGTCAACACAACAGAAAACAAAGATTTGATCAAAGCATGATCTATTGAATAAAAGTGAAAGGAATCATATACAATTCACACATATAAGAATTATGAAACAATACAAACATATGGGGAAAAAGGTTCAAACACTTTATTACATAGAAGAAGGAATTACAACCATTGGTGTCTGATTCAAAGCCATTCCTCTAGCTTGGATCCCATCCACATCACATTAAAAGCACGGCAAACTTGTAGCATTACAATACTTGCTTCAAAGCCAAATCTCATAGCAGCATTATCTCCTTACAATTCAGCATAATCCAGCCCCTGATCACTTAGATGAGTGGTCAATTTATAGGAAGGTGAAGGAGGTTTTGTCATAAATGGTGGCATTGAATGGCCTTCCATACTTAGAATTAGTTCCATGGGGGAAGGGATGAGAGGATAAGATGCACCTTAACTCATTCCTCATCCATTTTCGATCTCATAGGAGTTGATAAGTGAGGGAACCTTCTAGATATGGCCCACTAAATAGTAATGGATAATTATTTAATGTTAAAGGCTACAATTCATAAGATCCACTTGGTAGTTGGGACGCATTCATGATGGGACCACAAATAGTTAGAGTTTTTTGTATTAAGATTCTATTTACAATGATAAGAGGATATAGAATGTTTTGTGATGTGATATTCTTGAATGTTTTATGATGCGATGATCTTTCTGGAGGCCCACATGACGGACCATAAACCCATGGAATTCTATCTATAGCAGCATTTTGATTATAACGTAAAGTGAACAATATAAATGTACTGCATTTTTCAAAGTTGAGCATCAATATCAAAATATCGCATGGAGACTAAATGTGGGCGATACACCAAATACCTATGATTATAAAAAGTGAACGATATTAGTGTATTTATATTTTGTAGTTCTTTTGTCGAACTTGACTCGACTGGTAGTAGGTGTAAATTTGATTTTTAAGGTCCAAGGATTATATTTGGGGATTCCGTATTGTAATTCCTCTATGTTGTGGTGATCTCTATATAGATAATTTTATTTTGCTTAAATTTGGGTGCAGATTTATTGCAATGTCATTTTCAACTTTAATTTAAAGTGAAAGTGAAGTTGCACCTCTTAAAATTTATGAACAAAAAGGTATTACTATTTTAATGAATAAAATAAAAACAAGCACATCTTTTTATCTCTCTTCTGTCTAGGTTATAATTTCATTATAGTAAAGTTCTCTATAATTTTAAAATTATTGTGTATATATAGTATTGTGTATATATAGTATTGGTATTGTGGTATATTAATTGAGTTTATTTTAAGTGATTTAGATAAATAATTGTTATATAATAGTATTATAATTAATAAATAAATATGTTATTAAAACAAAAAATAAATGAGACATTTAAATATTTAATATATATTTATAATAATTAATTTTTTTTTAATAATTTTTTGTAAAATATAATTTATAGTTTATAACTATTTTTTAAATTAATAATAATTTAATTTTTCAATTGTTTTGGAAATTTTTAAATTACTTAAGTAGAAATATATCTTAAAAGGATAGTTTTTCAAAAGTGGTATTGAGACTGAAGTGAGATAGTTGGACTATGAATACTAGGAATATAATTTATTTTTTTCCTAACAAAAACAATAATTAGAATTTTGTATATTTTTTAGTTTTTGTAGATGTTGAAAAATCATAAGAAATACTAATTTGAGTGAAAAAACATTTTAGATATACTTTATTATATTTATATAAAAGTTATTAAATGATTTCGTTATAAGGTTATTAAATCAAGGGATAAAAAAGTATTCTCCTATTATGTGGAAAGGAAAACACATGCTATAACATGCAACCATAAAAACATAAGGAACACAATGATTTTACAGGGGAACCCAACTGGGAAGAACCCCTTCGCTGCTTTGCATTAATTCAAATGAGAAATAAGGATCTATTACAATGATAACTTCACACATGAAGCACCACCTGCACTGCAATATTGATCTCCTTCTCACTAACCTGTTACGACCAACACTTAGCAAATTAAAGCCTCAATCTTGCTCATGTTTCCTTGCACAATACTGGAGGAAATTAGCTCCTAAAAAATAGGGAAATTCCCTATTTCATTCGTTAATTTCTAGAGGAATTGACCACTTTCTCAATGAAAAAGTTTGCACACTCAACTAATATAAAATTGATAATTATAATGTTCCTTTTGCTCCACTCCAACTAGGCAACTCAAATTCCATGCATGAATGGGTTTATTTTTAGTAAATTGATGAGTTAACTGCAAGATTAGTGAGTCAACAACTGTTATAACTACTAATCTAAACTCCTATTCACTCCGCTAAAGACTATAGCTCGGTTAACTGAGTTCAACTAACAATAACTCTACTAAATTGCTAAGTTTTAGCAATCAACCTATACGAAACTCTACTTCTAGCCTATAACTCGAATTTACTGGCTTAACTAGGAGATAAAGCCATGTCACTCCAGCTAACTATAAACCAAGTCATCTTGTTGATGTGGAAAATCAAATTTCTCCATTTGACTAAGGTACAAGTCAAAGGAAGCATTTTCTTACTACATTTTAACGCTCCTCAGCAATAAAGGGGTTTTGCACCACCATATCCTGCTACTCTGGAACTCGAATTTTCCTTCTTGACAAAGTCGTTGTCAAAAAATATGTATCTTTCTCCTCTTTGGGAATGTACTACAATAACATGATTCTCCTTTGCACACAATCTCTCAAGTTATGGTCCCTGATATCAATGTGCTTGGACCTATCATGAAATACTATATTTTCAAAGAGTTTGATACAACTCTGACTAACATAGTAAATCATAATAGGATCCATCTCATGACTGAAAAGACTAAACAGAATTTTCCTCATCCAATTGGATTTGCATGATGCTTGAATAGCAGCCATATACTCGGCCTCTAAGGAGCTGAGTGCTATAGATCTTTGTTTCCTGCTGTACCAAGAAATAGTTGATGAACCAACACTGAAGATAGCTCCTAAAATTCTCTTCTTGTCTGATGGACTCCCTACCCAATCTGCATTAGTGAAGCCTTGGAGCTTCAACCATTAGTCCTCCTATACCATATCTCAAAATATGTTGTGCCTCTGAGGTATCTAAGCATGAGTTTTGTTGCTTTCCATTGAAGCTTGGTAGGCTTCACCATAAAATGACACAACTGAGTAACTACATAACATATGTCGGGCCTTATGTGCACCAAATACATTAAGGACCCCACCAAATGTTTGTAGATGGTAGCATCTACTACCTCTCATGTCATCCTTCTTCCTCCAGTTGGAAAATAAAGGAATGTCCATAGGTTTTCAATGCTGCATATGGAATATCTCAATTATTTTAGGGGTATACTTCCTTAGACGCATAACTAACTCTCCATCTCCCTACCACACCTCCAAACCAAGGAATTAGTGCATGAAGACCATGCCCTTCATCTTGAACTCTCCTGCAAGGTCCTTCTCACAAGACTAGATCAAATTCTCATCCCATATCAGTATCAAGTCATCTACATATAGGAATAAAATGATCAATTTTCCCTCTACCAAAATGTTGTAGATATTGGCATCTACTTCACTCTTGTTGAAGTCCAATCCACTAAGGTATGTGTTTATCTAAGTGTATCAAGTACGGGGTTCTTTATTGAGACCATAAAGGGATCTCCTAAGTCTACACACATGTCTCCCAATTAAATGTCTTAAATACATCATGTTCCTCTATGTAAATATTTTCCTAAACTACTCCAATGAGGAAGGAAATCTCCACATCATTTGGTTGATCTTCCACCCCATCTGCAAAACTAATGCTAGAATGGTTCTGATTGAGGAATATCTTGCCACAAGGGAAACTGTCTACTCATAATCAAATCCCTCTACCTATGAGAAGCCTTTGGCCACAAATTTGACCTTGTACTTCTTGATATTTCCATTAGATACATGTTTCACTTTGTATATAAATTTGGAACCAACCACTGACTTATTCTATGGTCTAGACACCACCTCCCATACATTGTTCTTCATGATGGAGTCATACTCCTTGAATATGGAATCTACCCACACTGGTTGGGAAACGGCCTCCTCAAATGAGGAAGGATCAGAATCAATGAGTTATGTCATAAGTTCCATATAACTAGTATACATGTCCGGTGACCTCCTCTACTTGTGCAAGAATTTAAGAGATCCCACATTCTCCTATGCATATTGCACCAACTTGTTAGCCTCTCTAGTTATCTTCCTCCCCTCTATAGAAGATCCTGGTTGAGTGGGTGCCTCCACTCTCCCTCCTTTCTGCTCCTCCACATGTGGCTACTCCAAAACATCCTGAAGCTCTTATTAAGGCTCCCACTTTTGAGCTAGAAGCTCCTCCTCTGGTGGAATACTCATCTCTTTCTCTAGAGGGATTCTCATAGCCTTCTCCTCATCAAATCTAACATCTCTCCTTATCATTGTCATCCTGAGTGAGGGAAAATACACCCGATAGTTATGAGGTGTCTTTTTCTATCCTACAAAGATACCCATCTCAACTGTAGGCTCTAACATTTTATTGTTATCCTTGGAGACATGTCAATAGATTGTAGCTCCAAAAATTCGAAAATGGGATACATTTGGCTTCCTCCCAAAGAATGCTTCTTCAGGTGTGATCAAGCCAAGTATTTTTTTAGGGCTCCTCTTATGCAAATAAATTTTTTATTGCATGCTTCTACTCATAGATATAATGAAAGTCCCTAATCATGCAACACTTCTCTTGTAGCCCTATAATTCATTATTTTTCCTATTTTCCACCTCATTTTGTTGGGGGTTGTGGGGTGAAATCAATTCTCTTCTAATGTCTTCTTTGGGACAAAAATACTTGATAGAATTATACATAGATTCTCCTCCATTATCACTTATCAAGGATTTAATTTTCTGACCAGTATCATTTTCAACCAATTCCTTGAATTCAACAAATTTTGCAAACACTTCATCTTTCTTCTTTATAAAATAGTTCCAACAATTTCGGGAAAAGTCATCTATGAAAATTACATAATACATGTGTTTAGAATTTGAGATTATAGAAAATGGCCCATACACATCAGAGTAGACTTGTTCCAATATGGCTCTAGATTTGGTACCTTGGCCCTAGAAGGAGGCTTTGGCATATTTTCCAAGATTGCATCCCTAGGAAACATCATTTTTGTCAAGGGTGGGTTAGCACTTTGTAATTCCTCTAAATTGAGGAGAGGAACCCAAAGATAACCCAAAACCAATGTTTATGGCTGGAAGCCAGCCCTTCCAAACCCAGAGATGGATCTCTCTTGTGAAATATTCTATTCTTAGGCTAGGTCTATAGATCAAGGTTGAATAGTTTTGATAGTTTGATGGCAAGGGAGAGGGAAAATTCATTGGGCATGGAGTCAAATTAAGCTAAATATTTTCAGTGTTATGATGGAAAAATGAAGAATCTTTAGAGAGCGACAACGTAGGCAATCCTATGTGGTGTCTTCGTCAAATTTCATTGTAGAGAGGTGAGTAGAGGAATAATTAAATTGATCATATCTAAAGCATCTAGCTGAGGATGAATTTTAGATATTCTAGTGGAGGAAAACAAATTGAAATGTTTAGTTATTTATAACACAGCACATGAAATTGAATTTTGAAATAAATTCATTTAACTAAATACTTAAGACACAACATTTAAGCACAAACATAAGAAAATATAAAAAGCATAAATAGGAGATAAGCATCACCATAAAGGATTGACACAGGAATCCCTGAGCAAGTAGACTTCGACCTTCATCATTCACTGAAATTTTTTAAATAGAGGTGCACAATGTCTTTTCTCTATCACACACCAAGCAACCTCTCATAGAAATTTACAAAATATAAAGTCAAAAGTCTTTCCCAAACTAAGGATGTTGATTTCAACCATTTCCCCAAAGATAGAGTCAATTACATTAAGATTTAGAACTACCTACTAGGAAATAAGGATCAAATTACTGGAAAACAAGGGTGAAATATTAGATCATATCTCTCAAATAATGGTAGATGTTACAAAACTGAAGGACATTTTGTATATGAGATTGTTCTTGAGAAAAACCTCTCTCAGTTTTCAAAAATCCATCTCCAGATCCTTAGAATCCATGCCCAAAGATGATGGATAAAACAGGAAATGATGGAATCTAAATTTTTTTTTGTTAACTTTGGCAAAGTTGCTATCTATATTTCAAAATCAAAATTTACATCTATCATGTTCATAGATGGTTAACCTACCCAGAGGAAACCATGTAACCACCTGTCTGAATTAAAACCAGCCCAAAACTTGAAAAGATTCATCTCTATGTGTCTAGCATGATTGTTCTTACGAGCTCTACTCATTATCCTATCCTTTATTTTAAGATAGTACATCATATTCCAGTTTTTCACAAAAAGAAAGCACTTACAGACTTAACATACTGCATCAATCCTCATCTGAGGAAATTATAGGGGCAGGCGCCTTGGCACTTGATCCAGGGATCTCACGTCTTTGCTCCATTGTCCATTTCAGGTCGCTTATCATTTGTTCAATTCTCCCCAAGATGAGGTTGTTGTGATAGGCCTAAATTTGTACTGCTGCAATTTCCTTGAGGGGCACAGACTTGATTTTTTCCATTTTCTCTTGGTTCTAGTTCCTTTGTTGTTCGTTCCACTGCTGCATTTCTGCTTCTTCTTCTTCACGGGCATCAAGATTCATGTTCATGGCTCAAAAAATTTGGTCCATTTCTCGATTTGTGCGTGTCATCCTTGTGCAGGGGCCATGCTAATCTTCTCTGTATCGTTCCAATTTTATCGGATGTCTCCAAAGAGACTATGGAATATAGAAAATTAGGCGGTAAAGATTCATTCAAATCTTCCAATCTATGACACCTATGAAGAAAATGAAGGATTTTTTTGTTATCTATCTCGCTTAAAAAAAAGAAAATCATTTTTTCAAGATTCATCTCCATTTGGTCATAAATTAATCTTGAAGTTAACTGCTAAAATAGTAAAAAACGAAACAACACACTTCTTCAAAAAAACATAGCAGAAACATAACAAATTTACTTTTCATATTATATAATCAAATCTTAAATGATGATGTATTATGGGCATGCTAATGAAATTTTATCAGTCTACACATCATCCTTCAAGATACCAAAACAATAATATGATTATCTTGGCATCTTTTCATACACTTGTGACTAAACTTGCACATATTGAAAGGAAAATATAAAACCCGTGGATTTGAATATGAAAGACACTTCAAGAAACTTGTCCCAAGAGGTTTGGATTCAGCTTGAAATGCTAAATTTATGATTGTGTAGAAGCACAACAAATTTGATGAGTTACTTTCTCCTTTAGAAAAATTGCAACAAAAATGTAGTGAATTCACCATTCTAATACTTCTAATCAACTTATGTATTTATGAATGTGTCAAAAAGGTGGAAGACAACGTATAAAACATCATATAAGTATTATCACCTCCATCCTATAAAATGTTCAAACTGTAAACCTCCATCCTTGAAAATTATCACCTATAGAAAAATGCAGTGACTGAGCGTAACAAAACTTCACTTGCGTTGTTTTGGCCAAGTGTTGAAGTCCCTGATTGAGTAAGATGGTTGACGAATGATTTTAATAATCTCAAATACCTTCTTTGAACCTCCACATGTAAGAAGGACTTCCAAAACTATGATCTCACACTCTTCAAAAAAACTAAGGATTTGATCTCTATAAGATCGTAACAACACTTTTACAAATTGACCAAAATGATGAAAAGGCTAAACCTTACTTTGATTATTGTAACATAGGACTCTAACAGGGTGAATTTTGGAAGTCCTATGGTGATCTGTTGCATGATTTTCAAAGCTCCATGGTGTAGGTGACCCATGCAACTATGTCAGAGTTCTCCAACATCTCGACTTTGAACATGTTTTGCTTTGCTGCTTAGTGAAACATATGCATCCACCTTCAACTTGCAGATATTTTTCACTCTAACACCAATTTGTTTTAATTTTCCAGTAGCAACATTCTTTAGATAGATTTCCCCTTATTGAACACCACATCATAGCCATTGTCCTCCAACATAGCTACAAAAATCAAAATTTTCTTCAACCCAAGCACATACATTACATTTTTCAAGTGAAGATGGGAGCTTGAATCCCTCTTAAAGGTGACCATACAAATCCCCTTAGTACTATACCACCCATCATCTCCAAGTTCTATGTGTAGTTTTAGGTCGTTATCCTCTAGGATGTTGAAGAACTGCTTAGATATTTTCATATGAAATGAGGATCCATAGTCCAAGAACCATACATTGCCTCGTATAATACTTTCCATACATGCAATGAGGGTAAAATCCAATTTGAATTGTGATGCAAGAGCACCACCTCTGCTCCTCCTGCAGGTTTCCTTCCAAATTTCTTGTGTGAGCATTTGGTTACATAGTGTCCATATTCATGGTAGTGAAAATAATTAATTTTGCTGAGGTCCTTCTTCTTTCCCTAGTTCTGGATAGGTTCTTCCTTGCATTAGGCCTTCTTTCCCTTGACTTTCTTTTCCTTTCCTGCCAAGGAAATTTTTATTTCCTCCTAAGCTTTAGATATGATGCCATCTCTATTGTTTCTTTTGATCTCCTCCTGCACCAAATCAACCTAAAGTATCTCCTAATCTAGTAGCTTGTCTATTCCATTAACAGAATCTTGATAGTTTTGCCAAGATTTCAAAAGGACCTGTATTTCTAAGCTCACAAGTTTGGATGATGGCACATTGTCTCCTACTCCTCCAACTTCATCTCAAATTTGAGTGAATCTGGATAGGTATTGTGGAATGATTTCATTGTTTGCATTCAAATGTTCCTTAGTTTATCTCTCAATGCCAATTTCCTAGAATCATTACTTCTTTGGAAGAGATATGTGAGAGTTTTCCACATTGAAAAAGGAGTCTCCTTTCCATGTAATTTTGAAACCACGTGATCTTTGACACCCTCTAGAATAATCCTCCTGGCATTTTTTTGTGTCTTTCTTCCACTGAGCAAGTGCTTGTGCATCTAATGTTGTTGGTTTGAGAATATCAATTTATATATATTACCATAGTTTAGTGTCATCTAGGAAAACTTCCATGATGTTTTTGCTAGCACAAAGATTCGAGGTGTCCTCTAATGCATACTCAAGCCTCAATCTGTTGAAAGACATTTTTCCTACACTTGAGAGAATCTGCACCAAAAACTTTGCAAATCAAAATTTCTCTAAGAGAAGATATGGAACAAGGTTTCTATGTAGTCTTTCAATGCTCTGATACCATGTGTAATTTGTAAGAAATTTTCTACTATTAATTAAATGAAATTGAAATCAAGAGACAAAATTTCTTCTACTATTATGCAGAACAGAAAACACATGATAGAAACACATGCAATAACATGCAACCATCAAAACACAGGGAACACAATGATTTTACAGTGAAACCTAAATTAGAAAAACCCCTCTTCTTCTTTGCATTAATTTATATAAGAAATATGGATCTATTACCATGCCAACTTCATAAATGAAGAAGCACCTACATTGTAATACTAATCTCCTACTCACTGACCTTCTCTGACCAACACTTAGCCAATTCAAGCCTCAACCTTGCTCATATTTCCTTGTCTAATCTTGTAGGAAACTAGCTCCTAATTCATAGGGAAATTCCCTATTTACATCCGCAATTGCTTGAGGAATTGTCCACCTTCTAAATGCAAAAGTGTGTACACTCAACTAGTATACAATTGATAACTACAATGTGCCTTTTCCTCCACTCCAACTAGGCAATTCGAATTCCATGAATGAACGTGTTTTTTTTTAGTAAATCAATAAACAAATAATAAAAGAATCAGGGGACATTTTCATCAACTAAAGGAGAATCAAGTCGATCTTTTTTATGAAGCCAGCTGACAAAAATATAGAAAAGGAAGATCAACGCCTTAGAATTCAGCCTCTTCGAGGGGGCAACCTCCTTTACATTACACAAATGAACAATTCTTGGATGATACAAATGAAAAAAAATCATTTCTATATATAGGAGTCTAAAGGGTCACAAAAATAATAATAATAAGGGGCAACCAAAGCCGACCTAACAATAATAATATAAGGACACAAAAATAACAATAGTGGGCTTTTATGGGGCATAATAATATCAATATGGGGACAATAGGGGCACACCAATAACAATAAGAGATACAATGACAATAGTAATGGGGGAATCACTAGTATTATAGGGACCTAACATGCCCCTCTCCTTCAAAAAAGTTTTGTCCTCAATGGTTGAGTAGTTATGGATTCTTTTGTATAAAATTCTCATCCTCCCATGTGGAATATTCAATGGGTAAGTTCTTCAACTTGATGAGATACTCTGAAATTGATCGATTTCATAGTTTTCGAGTTCTTGTTTCTTTGACTACTTTAGGTTCCAATATGATTTTTACTTCCTCATCAAGTTATGGCAATATTGTTTGCACTGGGATCTTGTCACCTATAACCTTCTTTAAACATGACACATGGAAAACTGGGTGCACTCGGGAAGCTGCAGGAAGCTCCAATTTGTATGCCATAGTACCTATCTTTTGCAACACCTTGTACAAACCATAATACTTTGGTGATAATTTATTATACTTCTTAGCTTTCTTGAGGGGCATTTGTTTATATCGTTGTAGCCATAGGAATACCCAATCACCTACATCAAAAATTCTTTCACTACAATGTTCATATTCCTATTGTTTCATTCTATTCTGCGCTAAGGTGAGGTTATCCTTTGAGAGTTGGACAACTTATTGTTGATGCTTGATGTGATATTCCACTACTTGAACCTTAGAATTTTCTCTTAAATATGATGTGATGGATGGTGGATGATATCCATAAAGTGCCATAAATGGGGTCATTTTTTTTTGCAGTATGGAAGGAAGTGTTATACGACCATTCAACCAGAGGCAACCATTTGACCCATTGTGTCTGTTTATCATATACAAAGCAATGAAGATATCCTTCCAAACATTTGTTTACTATCTTTGTTTTCCCATTAGATTGAGGATGATAAGATGACCTGAGCTAATTGAGTACTAAGACAAGAAAATAACTCTGTCCAAAAAGTTCCAGTGAAAATGGGATCTCTGTCGCTTACAGTAATCTTTGGGTTTCCATGTAGCTTTTGAATTGTTTCCATAAATGTAGTAGAAATTGTACTCATTGTAAATGGATGACATAATGCACAAAAGTGCACATACTTGGGTAAACCTACGATAAAATCCATTGAAACCTCCTCCCAACATTGGCTTGGAATATATAGAGGTTGTAATAGGCCTGAGGTCTTAATTGTTTCAACTTTATTTTGTTGGAAAAACAAAAATTACGCCAAAAACTTTTGAATATCTAATTTAAGCCCATCCCAAAAAAATTCCTTCTTAACTCTGTGGTAAGTTTTTAGAAATCCTGAATGCCCTCCTAAGGGAGAGGTGTGCAATTCCTTAAGAATCTTTTGTTTGAGATGGAATTCTTACATAGGTATAACCGATCTTTGTGCCATAACGAGTCATTTTTCTAGCTAAATCTATTAGGTGTACTGGGATCTTGTTGCAACTTTTGAATGAGTGCCCACACTTCTTCGTCATTCTTCCATTCATCCCTTCTTTCATTTATCCAATCTGGTTGGATAATAGAAATGGTGCAAAGAAATGCTTCCACATCCTCATCCTTTCTTGAGAGTGCATCTGCCACAACATTTTTCTTCCCTTTTTTGTAGATGATTTCAAAGTCGCAACCCAACATCTTTGTGACCCATTTCTGCTGCTCTTCTGAAGATAATATTTGTTCTAAAAAGTATTTAAGACTATCATGATTTGTTTTTACCTTGAAGTGTCTTCCCATTAGGTATGGTCTCCATTTCTTAAGTGCATGTAGTTTTGCCAACATTTCCTTCTCATAAATAGCTTTGTGTAAATATTTTCCTTTGATTGGACGTCTTTCGAAAGGAATGGGTCTTTCTTCTTGCATTAAAACAACACCAATTCCATTTCTTGAGGCATCATATTCCATAATAAATGTTTTTGTGAAGTCCGATGTAGCTAAGACCAGTGCTTGGCACGTTGCCTCTTTAAGATGTTCACAGGCCTTCATTGCTTTTGGAGTCCATGAAAATACATCTTTCTTCAATAATATTGTTAGAGGTGCTGCTATTCACCCATAATTCTTAACAAAGTTGCGATAATACCCTATCAGCCTGCGAAATCATCATAGATGATTTATGGATGTGGGGATTTTCCATTCCTTAATGGTTTTAATTTTTCTAGTGTCTACCTTAACACCTTCATGAGATACAATATGACCCAGATATTCCACTTCTTGTACTCCAAAGAAACATTTTGAGCTTTTTGCATATAATTGTTTCTCCTCCAATAGTTTGAACACCCTATCAACATGTTGAACATGATCCTTCCAAGACTTGTTGGAGATTAGTATATCATCAAAAAATACTAACAGACATTTTCTAAGGAAGGGTTTGAAAATGGAATTCATCACACCTTGAAATCTAGAAGGTGCATTGATAAGGCCAAAAGGCATGACCAAAAATTCATAATGACCCTCATGAGTTCTAAATGTTGTTTTTGGAATGTTTTGAGTCTTCATTCTAATTTGATGATATCCTGAATGAATATCCAACTTGGTGAAGTAAATTGATCCATGAAATTCATCAAATAATTAATCAACGGCAGGAATGGGAAATTTATCTTTAATAGTGAGCTTGTTGAGCTCCGTATAATCTAGACACATGTGCCATGATCCATCCTTATTGTGAACCAATAATACTGAAACAGAGAAAGAACTTTGACTAGGTTGAATTATATCAGCCTCTAGCATTTCTGCAACCATATGTTCAATTTCACTCTTTTGGGCATAGGGATATCTGTAAGGCCTGATGTTTGGAGGAACACTTCTTGGAATCAAATGAATAGCATGATCATGATCACAAATAGGTGGGAGGCCTTTGGGAGTCTCAAATACCCGAGAATGATTGTCCAAGACTTTTTGGAGATCTGGAGAAATAGATGATTTCGATGTGAGAACCTCTAGTGAACATAATTGTGAAATTATGCCTCGTTGTGCTTTCTTTAGAAGCTTTTTCTTTCCACTAGAGATGATTATCCTTCCCAGTGTTATCACTTAGAACTTTCTCCAGGCTAAAGAAAGAAATTTTCGAGGTAACCATAAACCAATCTTTTAGGCTTAGGCTCTAGCCAACCTAAGTCCAGAGAGGGCTCTCTCTTTATAATTTAACTTTGTTTTGGTGGGATTTTAGTCTAGTTCTTAATGCTCATAAGGTTTTGAACTTGTTGGGTGGTGGAATTCTGGGAACAGATGGAGAGAGAAAGGCCTTTAAGCCATTGGGCTATGGAATAAATCAAAGGATGGCTTAACTGGATCAGATCAATCACTAAAGGAAGAGTTCACAGGGCAGGCTAACAAAGCAAAAGGCAAATCTTCAGGTTCCAATGGATGAGGTAATCCTAACAAGGGTGAAAGGGCAATGAAGAATCCTTAGACTAGGATCAAGATGAAGAGCAGGAAGTGATCATGAGCAAAGGGAAACTAAGAATCCTTTACTATAGACCTAAGGGGGAAACTACGAAAGTAAGGGAGAAATTAATAATTCCTAGACTAAGATAGTTTAGCAAAAAACATTAAGAATGTAAACAGTCAAGATAGAGAGCATTCAAGCCAATTCTGAAATATCATTCCTAGTTTAACATTCAGATTTCATAGAGACACATATGATTATTTATAAACATGAAGAGAAACAATAATAAACATGAGATAAATAATACTTATTTGACTTATTCTTTACACAAGAATCATGTGAAATGTCTTTACTTTATTCCTTGATTCAACAAGCCAATCCAGTCTTGATTACAGTAGCTCCTTAACTTGAGAAAAAATGTCTATATAAATGTCTTCGAATCCACCCCAAATACTTCAAATGAAGAAGTATTTATACAAATTCTAAATTGAAATATCTTGAAAAAATATCAAGATTGGTTTTACAAATATCTCAAACTGTTTTACACTAATATAACTTAAATAAAGGACATTCAAAACTAATGAATCTATTTGACACTATTTTTAAGGATTTATGGTGACAAAGAAGAGAAATTCGAATTTGATAGCAACTCTTAATTGATGACGAGGTATCCCAGTCACTAATTGCATCCTTTCTTTGTGCAATCTGCTCCAATAATTCTGTAATATTAGGGTCCATTGACACCTTTTTATATCTCAATCCATTATATATATGTAAAACGTGAAAGAGGTTATTGTAGATAAGTATGTTTTTAAGATAAACCTCTCTTAGTTTCCCAAACTTCAGCTCCAATGGTTCACAATAGTCTCTGCAAAAAGATGTCAAACATAAGACTTTACACAGTCTGAAAAATAGGCTATGAAGATATGTACTTATCTCACTTTTGGTAATACCTGTGTAAAAAGTGAGATAGGTTTATGTAGATTAGCCTTTTAGGAACACAAAGCTCCTCCAATTTCTCAAAATTCATCTTGTATTGGCCACAATAGTTTTTGCAAAACTATGACTTAAACAAGAAATTTCTGAAGAATGTACCATTTCTGCGCTGATTTCATCTTTTAACCTTAAATTTATTTTAACTATTTTTCACTTTTACTTTGGATAAAATTCATTGTTTCTGGTGAAATTTTTTCATCTTTGTTTAACCCTTACTACCTCCATGTTTATTTTTACTGTTTACTTTTACCGCTTTGTTTTTTCATTTGTCTTCACTTTGACATGAATATGTATGCTTTGTAGTTGTCTTCCCTGTTGTTTGTCTTCATGCCAGCTGTTTTACTTGACTTGGTCTTCAATCTCATACTCTTTTAACCCTGATACACTTTGAATATTCTTTACTGTGTCCTTTTACCTTCACTATATATTTTAGGTTTTTACTATCTATTTGAACACTAAATCATTTAATTTCATGTTTCCTTTGCTTGTATTTTAACTGTATTTTTTATTTTGCATCCCTGTTTGAATAGATTTGATAACAACCTCAAAGTAAATAGGTCTTATGAATAGTATTAAGACTATTTATCCAAGGATGCGGTCTTTTGATTACTTGTAAAACAAAACAAACTCTCAGGAAAATGTTGGGTTGACAGGGAGGGTTGTTAATGGCTTTATCAAGCTCAATAGGTATATGGAGTGAGTCCAAAATTATTTTGGGAGGTAAACCATGTTTGAATTGGTTAGCAGAGGCTTCAGGTGGCGCATAAGGGTTACACACGGTTTTACTGCACAAACAAGTGAGAACAAGCAAAATTGGGTTTTTTGGTTTATGCACGAAAGTCAAATTTTTGTGGGTAAGGTGAACAGTGGCCATTTTGGTGCATAGTGGACTGGCGGTAAGTAGTTTAGTTCTCACAACCTTTGGGTGCCTGGCGTTATTGGGAGGAGGCCGCCCGATTCCATAGACTGAATGACACGTAGCACGGGGGCTCAACCTAAAACCACTCATATTGGGCGGGTAATGTTTGGACGTCGGGTCCCTGCCCGATATGGTTAATAATCATTTGATCAAAGGGGAGGCGATCGCACCGTGATTAAGCTTGGGAGTTGTACAGAGGGTAATGGAGGGGCTCGACTAATGTTTAAGCACGGTGGTTTTAATTAAATGATGAATTAAGGTGGGGTTAATGCATCGGGCGTGATTTGATTGGTTAATGGGTTTGACTTTTTAATTAATTGCAAATCTATTAATTTATGTCATTTTTCGGGGTTTTATTTATAAAGTTTATATTACGAACTTCAGGATAAGGGTATTAATATTAAAGGGGTTTAATAAAATATATGGAAAGGGGTATTTTTGGGATTTAATATAGAAAAAAAAATAAAAGTTAATATGAATGAAAGTGGTAAATGGGTTTAGAGCTAATTACAATGTACATTTATAATTCATTGGCTTTGTATAAACACATTATAACTTAGGCTTAGTGTTATTTTGTAGGTTTTCTTAGGAAAGGGGTTTACTTGGGGGTAATGGCTTTTCCTTAGGAAAATCGTGTTTTACCTTAGGAAAAGGGATTTGTTTGGGAAAATGAGGGAGAGTGAAAGGGGGTAATGTTTGTGAGGGGAATTTTAATACTTAGGATCTATAAGTCATTGGGCTGAGGGTTTAGTCCCTCCAGAAGTCAGAGAAATTCTCTGAGCCCCTTTGACTTTAAGATTTTGGGTACTTGAAAATTATTTTGGGAAATTAGTTAAGTAAAAGGTCAAATGAGTGAGAGGAAATTAATCAATTTGACTTTGTAAACTTTATGCCAGTCCAATTTCTCGTTCATACCTAGAACTTTCATGATGAGGGTGATAAATATGTTTTTTTCTAACAATAATCACAATTCTACAACCTTTCTTCGACTTACCCATCTAGTCATCCTACCATTTTTACTTCTCTTTATTAGGGTGCATTTGAGCTAGCAAACCCTTATAAAACATTTTTCCTTTATTTAAAATGTTAATCTAACTAAATCTAACCTTATTACATCCAATGGCTCAGATTAAATAGTTGAGCTCATTTTATTTACTCTACCTATCTAATTATCTGCCATGGTTAAACAATTTGGTTAGATTTCATTCTTTATCTATGGATATGAAATTGAAAACATGAAATAGCCAAGCTTAAACATTTTGACTATCATGGATTGTGGAAAATATTGCAAGCTACACACAATCATTTATTCTGCACAAAAAGTAAATAGTAGTGGCATTCTGACTTACACACTTTCATGGTCTTTTCTTTTCTTGGTGTTCATATTTTTCATCTTTTTTGACCTTTTTTTTATTCTTTTTATCCTTAGATTTTTCTTTTAGGACATGCCCTCTTTATATTTTTTAATTTTTTGAATATGGAAAACATTTGCAGAAAGAAAAGGTATGTACATACTACAGGTTTAACCTCAGCCATTCAAAAATTATAACTCCTATTGGTATAGGAACCTAAGAGTGGCTCCACTTGGGGATGGAATTTCCTCATGAAATTTCAAGAACACTGTCAACTAGTAGCCTGATCCATTGGGCCAATCCCACACATGCATATGCTCTGTTGTAAAATATTTGTGACTAAAACTTTTGAACTGAAAATACACCGTTTTCTACAAACTGAAATCTGATCTAACATAAACTTGTTGTTGAAACCTGGATTTATTCATACTGAAATTATACCTACTTACTCTAATTAACTTTTTGACTATTGGTTAGGTAAAATGAAACAACCAATGAAACCATTCAAGCATCATATACATTGGTGAATTTTGTTGCTTGTGCTTATTTGTGATTAAAACTAAGATTCTAAAGCCAAATATAACCTTGTCAACCAATGAGAAGATGAGGAAATACTTTCCTTCCTTTGTAGGCTCTAAAAATTGTACAAAAGGATCTTCCAAAATATATTTACCATTGTTCAACTCATTTACGCAACTGCACACTTGTTCTGGATGGCTTCCATGCCATGAAACTGAAATATTACTTTTATCTTTAACACCTTGCAAACTTTCAGATGAGCTTTGTGTTGATACTTCTACTTATTGTAATGTATGTCTGGTGAAACCTTTATCATCTTGATTTTGACTCTCATAGTCTATTAATGGAGAAAAAATTTGATTGCATTCACTATCCAACACATTAGTTATGGGATCATGAAAAACTTGGAAGGATTGCTGCAAATTATTACTCATAGGTTTGAATGGAACTTCATAGATTTCTACAAGCTGCTCATCCTTTTTGTAGAGATGTTATGCCAAATTTCCCTTAAAAACTGAAATTATTCAAAACAAAGAGGCAAAGAAGCTTCACTTATTTCCAATTTTTCTGCACTTTCTTCTTCACTTTCATAGCTGATATGGATAAAATGATCATTGTTTTCAAGCTGCTGAAACTGAATTTCCTTATTCCCCAAACTAGATTCTGATTGCTCTATAAAGTTAGTTTAGATTTGAAGAACATAATTATCATCATACTGACCATATTTGGGAAAATCATCAAAAGAAGTAATTTCATCAAACATACACATTAGTTCAAGAGATTTCTCCTCCACATATTGCTTTATGAATCTATCTTCTGATCTATGGTAGTTGGAATTAGTAGGAATTTGTTCATGATTCTTAATCTCTTCTTGTTGTGGAATAAATGCGTCATGGTGATTTTGAGCAAAAAATTCATCTTTCATGGTGATCTTCTGCATCCTTTGCTTTGTTTTCTTCATCAAATGTCAAGTTTTTCCTCTGCAATGTTGTTTTCCTCTACTTCTGCTTTCAACTTTTCTCTTCTACTTTTCAGATTAACTTCTACACCTACTGCCATGTTTTGCATCTATTCGAGTGTTGAGGGGTTTCTTTCTCTTAGTTTAAATTCTATCTCTGGATCAAATGCTCTTGTGTAATGCAAAAGAGATGAATCAGGGGGAAGTCTTATATTTGATGGAATTGAATAATATGCTTGATTAAATTTGTTTGAAAATTGTTGTATTGTTTCATTTGGCTATTCTTTTAACTGATTATATTCTTCTATGATCACAAGAAGATTGACTTTGATTATCCATCTATCAACGAAAATTTTGACAAACTATTGGAAATTTGAGATGCTTGCAATAGATAAATTTTTGAACCAACTCTTTACTCTACTTTGCAAAGAAAGAGCAAAAATCCTGATAATAACATCATCTTCATTAATTTCAAATAAGTCTAGATAATTCTCAAAACCTTGAATATGTTTTTGAGTAGTGATACCATTCTCTCCATCAAACCTAGGGAGACTCTTGTAATACTTGTTAGGGAAAGCATGGAGTGTAGGAGGTAAGATGAGTGGCTTATATCTATCAGGAACTTTATGAGGTACAAGAATATGTATAGGGATTGAATTATTCGTCTTGATTGTTTGATGCTCCTCAATTGGAAAATGATCTTCATAAGAGTTAGAAGAATGCTACTCAAATGTGTAAGGAGATTTTATATCTACATTTTTCAAAGGGAAATAATAAAAACATTAATCTAAAATCTTCTCTAAAATACAATATACATTGAAAAACTTTATTGATGAGAAAGAACATAATGTCTTGGAAAACAAAAGCCTGATCTTTTCATATTGTTCTTTCAGGTTCATTCCTCTAGTGGAGTCTTGATTGTGAAATTGATTTGGAGCTTCCAAGTGGATGATTTTAACCTTTGTGTGTCAAATCACTGTCCACCATCATAGATCAGATCTAAACCTATAAAATATTTCTGAAGAAAATGTTAGTTTTTCCGAGTATGGTCACCACTATGTTATCACTTAGAACTTTATCAAGGCTAAAGAAAGAAATTTCTGAGGTAACCACAAACCAATCTTTTAGGCTTAGGCTCTAGCCAAACTAAGTCCAGAGAGGGCTCTCTCTTTTAATTTAACTTTGTTTTGGTGGGATTTTAGGCTAGTCCTTAGTGCTCATAAGGTTTTGAATTTGTTGGGTGGTGGAATTCTGGGAACAGATGGACAGAGCAAGGTCTTCAAGCCATTGGGATGTGGATTCAATCAAAGGATGGCTTAACTGGATCAGATCAATCACTAAAGGAAGAGTTCACAGGGTAGGCTAGCAAAGAAAAAGGCAAATCTTTAGGTTCCAATGGATGAGGTAATCCTAACCAGGGTGAAAGGGAAATGAAGAATCCTTAGACCGGGATCAAGATGAAGAGCAGGAAGTGATCATGAGCAAAGGGCAACTAAGAATTCTCTACTATAGACCTAATGGGGAAACTACGAAAGTAAGGGAGCAATTAAGAATTCCCAGATTAAGATAGTTTAGTAAAAAATATCAAGAATGTAAATAGTCAAGACAGAGAACATTCAAGCCAGTTCTAAAATATCATTCCTAGTTTAGCATTCAGATTTCATAGAGACACATATGATTATTTATAGACATGAAGAGAAACAGTAATAAACATGAGATAGATAATACTTGTTTGACTTATGCTTTACACAAGGATCTTGTGAAATGTCTTTACTTTATTCCTTGATCCAACAAGCCAATCCAGTCTTGATTACAATATCTCCTTAACTTGAGAATAAAATGTCTATAGAAATGTATTTGAATCCACCCTAAATACTTCAAATGAAGAAGTATTTATACAAATGCTAGACTGAAATATCTTCAAAAAATATCAAGATTGGTTTTACAAATATCTCAAACTATTTTACACTAATAGAACTTTAATAAAGGACATTCAAAACTAATGAATCTATTTGGCACTATTTTTATGGATTTTTTTTTTTCCAAAATAAAAAATCGAAGTTTTTATTACTAGGATAAAAAGTTACAAGTATATGCCGCAACATTCAATTTGCTCTATAATTTGGAATCATAGATCTTGCTGGAAGAGGAAACTAAGCCCTGTCCAACTAGACATGCAGGGAAAACCACTGAACAAATACACAGCCTCCTCATATGAGGAAAGCTCGGGCCAGTGCTCATCTAGTTGGAGAGCTTAAAAAAATAAAAATAAAATAAAAACAAGAATTATGAGAAAAGACCGCAGCGATTACAAGAAGGGGAAATGAGAGAAATCATGACTTTCTCCCCTTTTTCTTCTCAAATTTTTGCCATTCTCCTTGGGTTGGAATTATGGGAACAAGTTGAAGAGGATTTTGTTCACCGGGTCGAGGATTTTCCTTGTCTGAATCAGAGGCTTATGGAGAGTGTTGCCTTTTGGTTCCACTGATTTCCAATGACTTTGAGTTCTTTCCCGATTGTGATTCCATAGGTTCTTGTGGGGATGTCTTCTGAGTTTTTATTTGGCTGCTTTCATTCTCGACTAGTTCTTCCTCCTCATTATATTCCTCCTGGTATGAATCTGTATAAGAGAACTTCCATCCCTTTTGATGGTTACCTGTTTTCCTCTTTCTGCGGCTGTTCTTTTTATATTCTGGACATGCATTTTGCAAATGTCCAGTTTGCCGAAATATTCTACACCTGAAAGCTGTATTTTCATAATCTAATGACTGCAACTAGCTACAGTATTTGTATTTCAATTTAATGTTTCCCGGTAATCCTTTACTAAGGTCTACTTCCACACATATGCGTGCAAAAGTAAATATTATTTATTCAATTCTTTGTGTATCCATTTTGATAAATCTGCCTATGGAGTTGCCTATACATGCAAGTATCTTTTTGTCCCAGAAATGGATGGGGAGGTTATGAAGGCATACCCATACAGGAATCCAAGATACAACATAATTGTTTGCACCAAACTCGGGGAACCATGGAGTAATAAAGAGACCTGAAGAGCCCCAAAACCACGGTCCTTGCTGAAGCACAAGCTCTCTGATTTTTGGCGATTGAAATTTAACTAGGAAAAATCCTTTTGAACAGAGGTGGATCTCACAGTCTAGAGACCAATTTGTGAATATCCAATGAAACAAATCCAAGGGTTTGGGCCAAAACCTATTAAATCGGCATATGATGGCTTGCTTTTTATAGTTGTCACATACCTTCTCTGCTTCTGCTATATCGATTGTTAGTTCTGGTATTTGCTACAGTTGTTCCACTATGTATGGACTTGGTTCCGTTCCGACCTACTTTGGGACTGTCGGAGGAGCTTTCCCACTTTGTAAAATATGCTTGTAGGACGCTCCTTCGCTTCTGCATTGCTGGTGCTAAGCTTGGTTGTGATTCGATTTGGATCCACTGCCTCCTTCTGTTGTTTTGTTGGTTGTTGCACCTCCTCATAGTCTCATATTGAGAATGATTGTAGATCCTGGCTTGATGTTGTACTCCTTCAAGGTTCTGTGATCCTGTAGCGATCTGCCCCCTGGTACTAGGTTTTTCTCACCTACCGGATAGCTAGCGACATTTCCCACTCCAAAGATCTAGGGCTTTTGGATCTTAGCGTATCTTTCGATTATTGGCCAGATTGATTAGATCCAGGCTGGATCTGAAATGTTTGAGCCTGTTCGCTGTGGGAGAGAGCAGATCTGCACCAGGCAACCCCCCTTCGTTGACTTCAGCAACAGATCCGATGAAAAGGCCTGCAGATACAAAACCTACCGCGCTCAGGATCCCCTTCCTTCTTTCCTCCATGTCGTTGCTCTGCACAATCGACTTCCCTACGCATTGTTGGGGTTGGCTCATCCTGGCCCCTTTTGCAGTTGGCATATGTGCTACATTATTTTTTATTTTCCCTTGATTTGGTACCCCCCTTCCACTGTGGCCGAGATATACCATAGTTATTGCCTCATGTGAGATCGAGTTGTTGTCCCATGCACCGTGGTTCGGTTCCTACTTACCTCGGATGACCTTCTCAGCTTCTTGCAGGTTGTGGCAGATGGTTGCAGGGGCGGCCATGGGAGCAGTGTCTTTTCCCAGTCTCGTCCAGAACTTTGCAAGGTTCCTCTCCCCTGCTTTATGGTGACAAAGAAGAGAAATTCAAATTTGATAGCAACTCTTAATTGATGATGAGGCATCCTAGTCACTAATTGCATCCTTTCTTTGTGTATTCTGCTCCAGAAATTCTGCAATATTAGGGTCCATTGATACCTGTGTATATCTCAATCCATTATATATATGTAAAACATGAAAGAGGTTATTGTAGATAAATATGTTTTTGAGATAAATCTCTATCAGTTTCCCAAAATTCAGTTCCCGCTATTCATAATATTCTCTGCAAAAAGTTGTCAAAAACAATACTTTACACAGTCTGAAAAATAGGCTGTGAAGACATGTACTTATCTCACCTTTGATAATACTTGTGTAAAAAGTGAGATAGGTTTTTGTATATTAGCCTTTTAGGAACACAAATCTCCTCCATTTTCTCAAAATTAATCTTGTATTGGCCATGATATTTTCTGCAAAACTATGACTTAAACAAGAAATTTATGAAGAATGTACCATTTCTGCTTTGATTTCATCTTTTAACCTTAAATTTATTTTAACTGTTTTTAACTTTAACTTTGGATAAAATTCATTGTTGCTAGTGAAAGTGTTTTCATCTCTGTTTAGCCCTGACTGTCTCCATGTTTACTTTTACTGTTTACTTTTACCGCACTGTTTTTTCATTTGTCTTCACTTTGACATGAATATGTATGCTTTGTAGTTGTCTTCCTTGTTGTTTGTCTTCATGCTAGATTTTTTACTTGACTTGGTCTTCAATCTAATACTCTTTTAACCCTGATACACTTTGATTATTCTTTACTGTGGCCTTTTACCTTCACGTATATTTTAGGTTTTTACTGTCTATTTGAACAGTAAATCATTTAATTTCATGTTTCCTCTACTTGTATTTTAACTGTATGTTTTATTTTGCATCTTGTTTTGAATAGATTTGATAACAATATCAGAGTAAATAGGTCTTATAACTAGTATTAATATTGTTTATCCAAGGCTGCAGTCTTTTGATCGCTTGTAAAACAAAACAAACTATTAGGGAAACGTTGGGTTGACAGGGAGGATTGTTAATGGCTTTATCGAGCTTTATAGGTCTATGGAGTGAGTCCAAAATGATTTTAGGAGGTAAACCATGCTTGAATTGGATAGCAGGGCTTCAAGTGGCACATAAGGGTTACACAGGGTTTTACTGCACAAACAGGTGAGAACGAGCAAAACTGGGGTTTTTGGTTTATGCGTGAAAGTCAACTTTTGGCGAGTAAGCTGAATAGTGGCCATTTTGGTGCATAACAGATTGGCGGTAAGCAGTTTAGTTCGTACAGCCTTTGGGCGCCAGGCGCTATTGGGAGGAGGCCACTCGATTCCATATATTGAACAACACATAGCACGGGGGCTCGACCTAAAACCACTTATATCAGGCGGGTAACGTTCGGACATCAGGTCTTCCCGATATGGTTAATAACTGTCGGATCAAAGGGGAGGCTCGCATGGTGATCGGGCTTGGGATTTGTGCGGAGGGAAATGGAGGGGCCCGACTAATGTTTAAGTGCGGTGGTTTTAATTAAATGATGAATTAAGGCGGGGTTAATGCATGGAGCGTGATTTGATTGGTTAATGGGTTTGACTTTTTAATTAATCTCAAATCGATTAATTTACATCGTTTATCAGGATTTTATTTATAAAGTTTATATTACAAACTTTGAGATAGGGGTATTAATATTAAGGGGGTTTAATAAAATATACGGGAAAGGGGTATTTTTGGGATTTAATATATAAATAAAATTAAAAGTTAATATGAATGAAAGCGGTAAATGGATTTAGCACAGTACAATGTACATTTATAATTCATTGGATTTGTATAAACACATTATAACTTAGGCTTAGTGTTATTTTTGTGGGTTTTCTTAGGAAAAGGGGTTTACTTGGGGGTAATGGCTTTTCCTTAGGAAAAATGGTGTTTTACCTTAGGAAAAGGGATTTGTTTGGGAAAATGAGGGAGAGTGAAGGGGGTTAATATTTGTGAGGGGAATTTTAGTACTTAGGATCTATAAGTCATTGGGCCAGGGTCTGGTCCCTCCAGAAGTTAGAGAAATGCTATGAGCCCCTTTGACTTTAAGATTTTGGGTACTTGAAAATTATTTTGGGAAATTAGTTAAGTAAAAGGTGAAATGAGTGAGGGGAAATTAATCAATTTGACTTTGTGAACTTTATGCCAGTCCAATTTCTCGTTCATACTTAGAACTTTCATGATGAGGGTGATAAATATGCTTTTGTCTAACAATAATCACAATTCTGCAACCTTTCTTCTACTCAGGCATCTAGTTATCCTACCATTTTTACTTCTCTTTATTAGGTGCATTTGAGCTGGCAAACCCTTATCAAACATTTTTCCTTTCTTTACAATGGTAATCTAACTAAATCTAACCTTATTACATCCAAGGGCTCAGATTAAACAATTGAGCTCCTTTTATTTACTCTACCTATCTAATTATCTGCCAAGGTTAAATAGTTTGGTGGGATTTTATTCTCTATCCATGGATATGAAATTGAAAACATGAAATAGCCAAGCTTAAACATTTTGATTATCATGGATTGTGGCAAAGATTACAAGCTACACACAATGATTTATTCTGCACAAAATTTAAATAGTAGTGGCATTTTGACTCGCACACTTTCATGGTCTTTTCTTTTCTTGGGGTTCATATTTTTCATATTTTTTGAACTTTTTCTTATTCTTTTTGTCCTTTGATTTTTCTTTTAGGAGATACCCTCTTTATATTTTTTTATTTTTTGCATATAGAAAACATTTGCAGAAAGCAAAGGTATGTACATATTATAGGTTTAACCTCAACTATTCAAAAAATATGGCTCCTATTGGTATGGGAACCTAACACCCTGTTTCCCTGCAATACCCCTTAATTCAACCTCCTTTCCTTCTGAAGAAAATTTCATGAAAAGTTCTTGAAAATTAAAAGATATTGTACCCAAGGATTGTAGCCATTGGACTCCTAGTACAACATCAACACCACCCATTGGAATGGAAAGAATTGGGCTATTCAATACATATTCTCCCATGGTTAGCTTGATATTATGGCACTTTTCTGAGCAAGTTATGGTTCCTCCACTTGCAACCATCACTTGACACTCTGGTGATGGATATAGGAAGAAATTCAATTCCTTGGCTATCTTACAATGAATAAAATTGTGGGTATTACCCGAATCAATCAACATTATTATCTTTTTCTTCTTGATATGCCCTTCTATCTTGATAGTTTGAGGAGCGGTAATTCCAACCAATGCATTACAAGATATGGTCGGATTCATTTCTTCTTTCTCTAGTTTTTTTCCTGGTGTATATCCTCTTCTTTTGACGTTTCTTGTTCCTTTTGTTCTTCCTCTTCACAATCTATGTAAAATAATTTATTCTCAGCACACTTGTGACCTTTAGTTTATTTACTATCACAACTGTAACAAAGCCCTTTTGCTATTTTTTCTTCCAATTTTTGTGGTGTCAACCTTGTAGGTTGTGGATGGCTAGGGGCAACAACACTTTCATCTTTATGATTGTGAGTGGTAGGTTTCCTTATTGCCAACCTAAACGCCTTCTCCAATGAATCAGGGTCCCAAAGGTGAACCTCATGTTGGATGCTATCCTTTAAAGTCCCTATGAACACATCAATCCTATGCTCCTTTGGAATATCTTTTAACCTTATATTCAATTTTTGGAAGTCCTCAATGTGATCCATCATTGAACCCTTTTGTTTGAGATTTATTAATTGGCTAAAAAAAGTGTTGCTTTTTGCATCCTCATAATGTGCTATCATTTCATCCATAAAAATAGCCCAAGTGACAATTTGTTTACCCAGAGCAAATCCGTCAATACCATATAAACTGATTTGATTCCAAATATAAAGTTGCAATGTGTACCTTTTGTGTGTTCCGGACATTATGGAGATCAAACAATTGCTCCATCTGCAGTATCCATGTTGCGGGATCCTTGCCATCAAACTTCCACATATCGATCTTTGAAACATGGTGGTTCTTTGATCCAACATTAGAGTCTATGAAATCACGATTAACATTTATTTTTTTCTCATCATGAGTTTCCTTTACTACCCTTTCGCCATTAGTAAGCATTTTTTGTAGAAATTTTTTCAAATCTTTCTTCAAATCTTCCATCTTAGCTTCCACGCCATCCATCTTAGCTTCTATGCCTATCTTTAAACCATCCATCTTAGCTTCTATGAATTTACTTAAACCATCCATCTTAGCTTCTATGCCTTTCTTTAAACCATCCATCTTAGCTTATGTTAATTTTTGTGCGAGTGAACTTTTGTTGCACTTGGTCTCGTAGTTTTTATATATCATGTTGCATTTCTTCCTCTTCTTCATGAGTCATGCTAGAGATTTCAGGTTGCTTACTAGGTGTTTCAATTTCTTTCTTCAGGGCATCAATTATTGATAATAATCCTTCACTATGCCCTTTGAATTCCTTCAAAATAATTTTTCAAACCATACTTATGCAAAAATTTTAAAAAACTACACACCTTTTTCCACTTTGTAGGATCTCAATATTGAAAAGACTATAACTTTGTAATTTCAGATCTCCAAGGTTTGAAATTGTGACCTCCATGATCCCTCTGTTCCCTCTTTCCAATGCCACCAGTCTGATCGACATTTGATTCTCCAAGAAAGGGTTATGCCCCACCTCCCAAGGTGACCTGCTTATATACTTTTTCGGTAGAGCAAGCTTTTACAAAGCACCATGTGTTACTATTTCAACCTTTGGACCTAAACATAATACAAAGAAAAGTACAGTCTATCCTCTTTCTAAAGCTTCTTACAAAATTTCAAGCTGATGCTTAGAGAGAAAGTTATGACGCTTTTCCCAAGATCACCTATTTAGAATTTAATTTAGAAGTCTGCAAAAACCCTAACTTCCTCAGATTATATCTCCGAAAATATAACAAGACAAGATCTTAAATTTGGACCCGAACTTCACCAAACATTTTGCTCTAATGTATTTTAATTTCAGAGTCTGAACCTTCGTAGAAAAACAATTATAGCAAAACTTCCACAATGACTTGTTTGAGATGAAATTTTGGAGCTTGCAAAAACCCTAACTTCCTCAAATCATATCTCTGAAAATATAAAGAGAAAAGATCTGAAATTGGGACCCAAGGTTCAGACTGATTTCTTCTCAAATGGGTTTTTTTTAGCTTCTGAAACTTCGCAGTGAAAATGTTATAGCGAAAATTCCACAATGACCTGTTTGGAGCAGCGAAACCCTAGAATCCAAAGCTCTGATACCAAATGTTATGAAACTAGCTCACAAAAAGATAGAAAAGAAAGATCTACGCCCTATAATTTAGCCTCTTCGAGGAGGAAGCCTCCTTTATATTACACAAATGAACAATTCTTGGATGATACAAATGACAAAACCTCCTTTCTATATATAGGAGTCTAAGGGGTCACATTATAACCAAAGCCAATCTAACAATAATAATACAAGGACACAAAAATAACAATAGTGGGCTTCTACAGGGCATAATAATAACAATATTGGGACAATAGGGGCACAACAAAAACAATAAGGGATACAATGACAATAGTAATGGGGGAATCACTAGTATGATAGGGACCTAACAATATTCTAGATCTACCACTCCTCCAACACTCTCCCTCCCTACATGAGGATAATATCCTAAAATATCATAGGACTTAATTGCAAATGTAAGAAAAGGATTCTCAAATGAAAGTGGTACATTGAACATCACACCTTTATGATGATTTAGGAAACTAAATATTCTAGTGAAGTCCTTAACATAATGACAAATAATGGGGTCACAAATAGAAATTGGTGGTCCTTGATTCTCAAGGTAAATCTAGAGGCCTCACCATTATTTGGAGCTCCGAAGAAGTTTTCATACTCAACATGTTTACTACTTTCATAATTCCCACTATCATATTCTAGGTGATTGGCTCAGTAGAAAGTTTTCTCCTCTCAAATGTATAGGGTATTTCACTACCTAACTATAAATCCCACTTCCTCCACTCAATTAAACAAACAAACATTCTCCTCTCTCCTTCTCCATGGATCCTAGGCATGGATTTCAACTTGATAAGATCACTAGAAGAAAAGGAGGGTGGCATAAGAAAGCTTGAAGCTTAATCACTTTAATTTTAGAAGCCATGATTTCTCCCATCTAATTTAACCCAATGTTATAAATGGCACTTACCCTTACAATGAATATAGAGGATTCTCACATCAAATTTCCTTAAATCTAGACTCACTTCCTCATCTCTGAATAAATAATGGCATGGGATACTTTCATGGAAGCCTTCATCCTCCCTAGTCATGGTTTAGACTAATGGATAATTAATCTCAATAATGAAATCAAATCATGCCCCATGAATAGACCCTTTTGTCTTGAGATATTATGGATATAGTACCCTAACTTCCATTCTAACATTTGCACTTTGTGGGAAGAATAGAAACACCTGAGGACATAGATATGTACCATCTTCAAAGAAAACTAAAGTTTATCAAGGCTTGGCTCAAAATTTGGTAGTATATTATTGGAAAAACATAATCTAGAGGTTCAAATGGAGTGCATCCAATACGAAACTTTTCTTCATGGGAGATTGAACCAGCTAATTTAGGAGGAAGCACAAAAACTTACACAACTTGAGGAGAATCATATGCAAGAGGAAATGCTTTCAAAACAAAAGATATAGAATTATTAGCTTAAATAGGGAGAGCAGAATACATATTTTTTCCATAACTCAATCATCTGGAACTACCACCATAATCACATCTCATCCCTCGAGAACCAAAATCGGGATAATATTTAGGAACACCATGATATGGCCCAAGAGGTGATTTGCATTTAACAATATCTCTTAACTAACCCAAAGCCAAAAATGCAGTGAGCTATATAGAAAATAATGAAACACATCCCACACTTGGTCTCTCATGAAAAAAATGAGGTCCTTCTTTGTGTAACATCTCTTGATGAAGTCTAGTTAGTGGTCAAAGAAATTTTGCAAAACAAATCACTAGGCCTAGACAACTTTACAATTGGATTCTTTCAGATCTGCTAGTATGTAGTCAAACAATACTTATGAAACGATGTCAAGGAGTCCAAAAGGTCAAGATCCATCTTGAATTCCCTACACACCACCTTATTTACTCTGATGTTGAAGAAAGACAAGTTGGAATATAGAGGTTGCTTCAAGCCCATAGCTTTGTGTAATGTAGTGTATAAGGTCATAACCAAAATACTAGATAACTGACTCAAGACACTTTTAGCTCTTCTCATATCCTCAAAGAAGAGTGGCTATGTCGAAGACTACTAAATCTTGGATGGAATCATTATTTCTCATGAAACTATCCATTCCTTAAAATCCTAAAAAAAATTGGGCATGTCGCTTAAATTGGACCTCTCGAAGGAATTTAACAAGCTTAATTGGAATTACCTGTTCAACACCCTTCGAGCCTTTAGATTTGATCAAGAGTGGGTTAAACAAATCGAAATCCTCTTATCCTAAACTTTCTTCTCTATTCCATTAATCAACTCCTCCATGAACCCTTCCAGTTGCCTCACAAGGAATTGTTGTGGCCACAACCACCACCCTATTAATACCTGCTCTAGTGGGAAATTTGAATGGGTCCCCTAGACGTTTGACCTTTCATTTCTAACTGGAGTTGTTACATGGAATTATTCCTTCTAAGATGAATGATCACGCCTCCTTTATAAATCTCTATGAAATGACTTGTTTATCACCTAGTCTAGCGCTTCATTCATGTTATTTCATCGGGACTTCTCTCAATCCTCATAGACATTCATGGTAGTCTATGCTCACACCTATAATCAACCCCCACTCTTTACTATGGGTGTATATGGACTCAACCCTTAAAACATTCTATCACATCCTTATTTCTATATCAATGCTTTGATAATAGAAATACTATACAAATATGCATAACTTACCCTTTTCGCATTTCCTCAGTCTTTGCACATCTCTCAATGCATGTCTTCATGGCTTATCACAATCGCTTGTCCATGCTTCCATCACATATTGCTTTTCACATTGGCAAAGTCTAAAGGTCCATCTCCCATGAATAACTGCGATGTGATCAAGTCTCTGATTGCATCACATCTCGGAATCAGTGCTCTCAACCAGTATATAGGCCCAAGCTTCAAACATTTTGCGATATGGCAGACCCACCGAGATCATTAACCACAACATATATATTTTTGGGTCTGGCCTATCACATATTGCAATCGGAAAAACCCAAGGCTTGTACATAAGGTGATATGCAACATTGGCAGACCCGCTCAAATTATTAACCATAACGCATATATTTTTCGGCTCTAGCCTATCGCAAACCACAATAGACAGAACCTAATGTTTATACATAAGGAGCGATATGATATGGCGGACCTACCAGGACTATTAAGCACAACATATATATATTTTTAGGTTTGCTTCATCCAATCGCAAATCACAATCGGCAGTCAACGACAGTAAAGCGACATGCGTTATGCAAAGGGGCGATCAGTGGACCCAACAATAACTATAGACTTGGGTGCATAGTATTTGAAGTCTGGCCTTATGGTTCGGCTGCGGGTTTTCCTGTGTATTCCCATGTGTCCCGATATAGTGTTGTGGTCCGAGTTTTTTAAAGGAAAACTGATAAAATGAATGGGCCAAGTTTAGTAGCTTAGTAATTACGATTTCTCTGCCTGTGAGATTAAATGGAAACTGTGACTGAAGGTAAAGTTTGTCTTTGGGCATGTCTGTCATATTTCTCATAATCATAACTAATATGAACTATTTCTACAGGCAAGGACCAAGAGAAGGAAGGCAAGTTCGAGTGGACCTAATAACGGATAAATGCGATTTATATCAAGACAACACCTCTGCACCACCGATGTCGATATTACAAAGACATACTTTGCAAGAAAGGGATATGAACCGGCATAGTGCATAATGGAGGCACGCTCTATGTTCAGTGGAAGCACTCATGACAGTGCTGATACATCAAGATGTTATTACCTCCAGGTACACCTTAAATCATGCCAGGTGTGGGATGATGAGTGCAGTGTCTTCAGTTTCCTTCAAGAAATAATAGGGAATAACGTCTGCTCCATACAGGTGAAAAGAGATGACATGCAACCACGCTCTTTTAATCAACATCCTTTCATTTCCCCCAGAAAATAAAAAAGTGCCCCAACAAATGTAGCCGCAATGTGTCGGCTGTTTGACGGATCGTTCTACATCTATATATTTTAATTTGTATATTGAATAAGCGCGGAAGGTGGAGGGTCAAGGGGATACAAAGGGTTAGTTTCTTCCTGCATAAGTATTACCCCCGGAGATGGAGAGAGGATTTTTTTTGGGTAGAACAACTTTTGATTTATTGTGCTAATAAAGAAGATTGTTTGGGTCAAGAAGGAGCCTTTTTTCAGATTTATTTTCCTCTTCTTTCATGTGTTTAGAATCAAGGTGTTGTTGTTGGCATAACTATAAATGTGTTTTGTTTGTGCATATTGATAACGATACAACTTATGACTAGTCTTGGTTATTTGAATGTAATTCTTCATCACTGTTAACTCATGAGTGGTCCCTGATTCAAAACTATATTAAACATCAATTGCAAGTTTGTTTGTAGGAACAGGAATGTGCATTCTTGTATGAATAATTAGATTGCAATTAAGCTTTAACATAGGCTTGTTCATCTGTGAACTCCATAATTGATTATTTGAATGTAATTCTTCATCATGGTTAACTCATGAGCGGTCTCCGATTTAAAACTATATTAAACATCAGTTGCAAGTTTTTTTGTATGAACACGATTATGCATTCTTGTATGAATAATTAGATTGCAACTAAGCTTTAACACAACCTTGTTCATCTGTGAACTTAGTAATTGATTCATTTGGACTTGGAATCTATATATGATGTTTAATCTCTTTTGTTATGCTCCTGCAGGATAGATTTGAATAGTTAAGATTAGTATACGTAGGTAGAATTAGTATAGATAGGAATTAATATATATAGTTTAGCTATTTCTTTTGTTGATTTAATTGATGTCTTCCTCCGGGGAGTAATCATTCAACACCTATAACAGTTTACGGGATCCTTTAAAACCCATTGGAACTAGCCACTCCAAATGAAAGAAGATCTAATTGGGGCCTAAGATCGGGTTAGTTCCCCTTGTTGGCATAGAGAAAATTCGCCACATCAAAAAATTAGCGCTAGAAGGAGGGCCTGAACCACCATCCATAGATTTTTATGATTTCATCTATAAATGTCCCGCATGGATTCGAAAAGATTAATGCATGGATCGTAAAGGTCAAAAAGATCTTTCCTCCCATTTGGAAAAGCCTCATTTCAAAGAAACAAAGATCCCTTTAAGTCCCGTGTTTGGGTCACCCAAGGAAGAGAGATTGTGGTAGTACCTTGTCACTCAGGAACAACCAATAAGAGTACTTACTCATGCTTACGCTCATTCCCTATCATAGCTCCCCATCTTTCAGTCTTTACCTCTGACAACTAAAAGAAGACCAAGGATCTATCACATAAATAAAGAGACATCTGCATCCCCTTCTCTTGAAGATATTGCTCTAGAGTGTTTGCAAAGTATCTACACTCCTTGGGAAGAAATTCCTAAGGATCCCCCTTCTAATGGTAATCCCTAGCCTGATTTGGAAAATCCTAACAAAGAACACTCGGGGAAAACCTTCAACCAGAACCTCCCTATTCATAATATGGCTAATGTTGCCCCTCTAGGTTGGAATCTGCCTCTACTACCTCCTCTGGGTGGGAATCAACCCCCACCTCCTCTGCGAGCACTCCCTCCCTGGCTTGCACAAGATTCCGTAGCGGTACCTGGGAAGCAACATGCCTTACCCAAGAACGTAGAAAGAGTATTGCCTAAATTCAACCCTGAGCGGGGAGACACTACTCATAACCATATTCACTCTTTCTTCCTAGCCATGTGCATGTTGGGGGTAGCCAATGAGGATGTGGTATGTCACTTGTTCCCTTTTACCCTAATTAGTACAACTTCCACATCGTACTTTATCTTCAGAATAGGATCGATCACCTCATGGGGTGCCTTTCAGTAGGCCTTCTTACACAAGTTCAGTGCTGAAAAAACGCCTGCGGCCTTAGTTTTAGGACTATCCCGTTTAAAAATGGAAGCCAAAGAAAAGGTCAACGATTTTAACATTTGGTTCAACACTTTGTTCAACAAAATCCCAGCTAACGCTAGACCCATTGACGAGTTGCTTATGGAATTCTACATCACTGCTCTCCCTGTCCCTACTATGATGTGGGTCAATAGAAGTAATGCACAAACATTACAAGGTGATCATTGAAGCAATAAAAATCGAGAATGAAATGATCAATCTCACAACATGTCATCATACGACCAAAGGAAAGAAAGCCTCTCAGTCATCCAAGAAGAATAATGGGAGTGATAACAAAGTGGTTGAGGTCAAAGAAAGGGACACCACATATGTGGAAGGTTTGCATTGGATCATTAAGAAATTGACAAACACAATCATTGATATGAAAAGGAATTCTGTAGAGAGTACAAATGGGAATGGAGGAGATTATAACAACATAAAATCCTTCAAACCTTTCTATTGTAAGAAGACGAAAGGTGGTCATGGTCAACTTGTGTTGCTTGCTTCACCTAATGAAGGGAATTTAAATATGGAAGACTTGGCTCTTATCGGATCACTCCTTAACAAAGAAGAACTTATAGTGGATCTAGAGCTAGAAGAAGAAAATAAGGAAGAATACCAAGTAGAAAAGCCCTCGGACGAAGAATCTCAAATCAATGTACTGTGGGATTTCTATACAAATGAGAACGATGACGAAAAAGGAGATAGTACAACAAAAATCCACACTAATGAAGTCCACACACAAAGTAAAGGGCCACTTGGGGGCATGATGAAGCTTGTAGACCAGAAAAAGAAAGATGTTCGCCCTTTGAAGGCATCTGCCCCTAAAGTTCCTGTTGAGAAGGGTAGACTTAGTGGTGATTACAAGAGTACTCCAGTTGTGAACTATCCACAGAAAGATAATACATCTCCGACTGCAACAAAGGTGACTCAAAATGGTAAACTCCCACCTAAAAATGGAAAGACTGTTTACTTTTCCCTACCCTGTTTATAACATTGATTACAACATTGTGGATGATCTGAAGAAATCTCGAGCTAATATCACATACTTCAATTTGTTAAAGTTAACGCAGCAAAGGGATCTGCTTTTGAAAGCTATGAATAAATGGAATTGCAAATCTCCCACCAATCCAAGTACTCAAACAAAAACTTCGGTGTCCAGACCCGTTAGTACCTCTAGTACATCCCAAATGCCACCAGCCATGGAAGCCACTCTGCCAAAAACAAATCGAATGCCCCAAGATGTCAATGCAACCATGATAGGAAGAAAATCAAAATCCATGACTCCACCTTTCCTTATCACATTTGAAATATTCAAGATGAGCATATACAATTGTCTGGTAGATTTCTGTGTGTCATACACTGTTATGCCTTACGCTTTTTCTAAAAGACTTCATGCAATGCCTGAGAAAATTGGAACTTGAATTATGAAACTCGGCATAACGAATGTAAAAGTAATTGGATAATTGAAAGATGTGCTGATTCAGATGGCTGCTAAACCATAGTACACACAAGTCATTGACATAGTGGTATTCGACATAACTGAGGCTTATGGAATGCTGCTTAGTAGGGACTGTCAACAAAACTGAATGGATATTTCTCAACTGATTGGTTCCATCTCTTACTGCATCAGAAGGGGAAAGTTAATATGTTGATATTTGATTAAGAAAGATACATGAAGTATGTGGTGACAGAACTAAACAACCCCAATGAACGTGTAATGTTTAACAACTCTATCCTTGGGAATTATAGTTTGAATATTTGTGCCATAGAAACTTGCTTTGGAGAATTCCATGTAGAGACAATTGAAGAAACTACAATAAACACACAATTGGAAGCTCTCCCCTGCAATCCAACCAATTAAATATGTTGTATTATAGTAGATGATAGGACTAATTTTGTAGAAAGTAGTTCAATTGATGTCACATTAGATTCTATATTTTGGACACTCTATTTTGATGGCTCTCATTTCCTTAAAGGTGCAGGTGGTGGGAGCTTTCGGATTGACCCACAAGGGAACCAACATCTAATGGCCAGCCAGTTGGATTTCACGTGCAACAACAACACGGCATAATACAAAGGCTTGTTGCAGGGCCTGAAGAAAGCCATTGATATGAAGGTAAAAAATCTTAAAATTTTTGGTGACTCACAAATAATTTTGGACCAGGTAAGGAAAAGGATATACTACAATTTACCACACCTGGTAAGATACCAACATGAGGTATGGAGCTTAATTGATAGTTTTGATTCTTTTAATATCACATACATACCTCGAGGGAAAAACAGAGATGCGATCTAATGGCTATTATGGCTTCAAAACTTTTTCCTGACCTTAGATTAAACAAGAATAAATATGTCGAATTAATTTTCAGATGATATATAACTGATAACATCTCAAATTGGCAGGTATTCGAAGGTGACGAGCAAATCCTTGAGATCCTGCATTGTAATAAGACATTCAAAAATGCACCCATTGATGAAAAAAAACATGATAGGCTTATGAATGAGAGTGAAGATGAGGAAAAAGATTAGTCCAATAGAATTCCCAAGTTAGTTGTCAAGATGGAGCACTTGTATGACCTGCATGATAAATTTAAGAAGTCAACTAACTGCATAACACATAGCTCATCCATGAAGTATGAATCAGTCAACCTTGGAACCAAAGAAGACCCAAAAGTTGTTAATTTGGGCTTGGGATGCTCTCCACAAGAAAAGGCTGCATTTGTTAAGCTATTTAAAGAGTACAAGGTTGTCTTTGCATGGACATATGGTGACTTAAAAACCTTCGATACCAGTGTTATGCAACATGTGATTCCATTGGAGAAGGATGTTAGGCCATACCAACAAAAGCTTCGCAAGATGCATCCAAGCCTGGAACCGTTGGTGAAGAAAGAATTAAATAAAATGCTGGATGCCAAAATCATTTTCCTTTCAGGCACACCCACTGGGTAGCCAATCTCATGCGAGTAAGAAAGAAAAATGGAGACATCAGATTATGTATCAATTTTAGAAACCTGAACAAAGCATCACATAAAGATAACTATCCAGTCCCTTCTATGGAACACATTCTTCAGTGTGTTTCTGGGTTTGAAATGTTGTCCCTATTGCATGGTTTTTCAGGATATAATCAAGTGTTGGTATCAAATTAAGATCAGCTTAAGACAACCTTCAACACTAAATGGGGCACTTACGCATACTATAAAATGTCGTTTGGACATATTAATGTGGGTGCCACATTTCAGAGAGCTATGGACATAGCTTTCCAAGGATTGATTAATAGATCAGTACTAGTGTACATGGATGACATTACTATGTATTCGTATTGCAAAAGGGATCATTTTTATCTCCTAAAACAGATTTTCGAAAGATGCCAAAGATAAGGAATATCGTTGAATCTCAAGAAGAGCATATTCACAGTTATATAAGGGAAAATAATAGGTCATATCCTCTCTAAAGAAGGGATTGTTATTGATCCTAAAAGAATAGAGACCATCATGAGAATATAATCCCCTAGAAACAAAAGGGCAATGCAATCTTTCTTCGGGAAAATTAATTTTGTTAGGAAATTCGTTTCAGGTTTCGCAGAAATAGTGCATCCCATGCATCTAATGATGAAGAAAGACATTGTGTATAGGTGGAGTGATGAAGCTAAGAAATCATTTTAGCGAATTAAGGAGGCCATCACAGAAGCTCCTGCATTGGTCAACCCCAATTTCGATAAGGAATTCCTCTTGTACACTTTCGCTTCTGATGTTTCATATGCTGCAATCCTCACCCAAAAAAATGATGATGGCAACAAAGTCCCTATTTCTTATATGAGCTCTAATCTCTATGGAGCAGAACTAAACTACCCAGACATGGAGAAACAAGGTTTTACGGTTTTTAAAGCTGTAAAACATTTCTACCCTTATCTATTAAAGGCTAGGACTAAAGTAATCGGTCCCCACCCCGATGTAAGAGCCCTCTTTGTGTAGAAATAAATGGGTGAAAGAAGATGGAATTGGATAACTACCCTTCAAGAATACGACCTTGAGATTAAGTCGACGAAGATAGTTCAGGGGCAGGGATTGTGGGAGCTCGCGGTAGAAGCTTGGTAGATAAAGAAGGGGTGTCTGAAGAACCAAAAGCGCAGAGCATACATAATGCACAAGTAGAATTTAGGGAGGAGCCCCTATGGATTAATGAGATGCTGATGTGTGAGTGCGAAACATCGAAATTCCCTTTGGACCTTGAGTCATGGTATTACGACATACACTTTTACTTAACACAGGGATCATGCCCTGAGCACATGGATGCATAATGAAGGAGGGCACTCAGATTGAAATCTAATCAATATCACTTGGCTAATGACACATTATACAAAAAAAATCATGATGGAGTTTGGCTGAGGTGTTTGGAAAAGGATGATGTCGATCATGTCTTGAAAGAAATGCACGACGATCCAACAGGTGGTCACTATGGAGGAGAGATCACTACTCACAAAATATTAAGAGTTGGATATTATTGGCCCACAGTTTTTAGAGACTCGCATTCCTACACTCGGAAATGCAAGGTATGTCAAACTGCCGCAGGACGAGAAAGAAATCCAGTCGTTCCCCTCAGGCCCATTATGATTTATCACCCGTTCCAACAATGGGGCCTCGATGTCATAGGTGAGATCACTCTGAACTCTTCATAGCAACATAAGTATATACTCATGGCAACTGACTACTTCACCAGATGGATTGAAGCCATCCCGCTTTAGAAGGTTAACACAGATGAGGTAATATCTTTTATTGAGAAATTTATTATCAACAAGTTTGGCATCCCTCATGCTCTCATATTTGATAATGCTTCTTACTTTTCATCACTGAAATTGACTGACTTTACTATCGATAACTCAATTTGCATAAAGTTTTCATCAAACTATTACCCCCAGGGAAATGGAGTTGCAGAGTACTCAAATAAAAACCTCATCTACATAATCCATAAATCTGTCATCGACAACTAGAGGAATTGGCACAATGCTCTAACAAATGCCCTTTGGGCTAATAGGGTCACCCCAAAAGTAGCATTAGGAAACTCCCCATACTTCCTCGTCTATGGACAGGAAGCCATCTTGCCTCCTAACATTACCCTTCCCTCTTTACAACTCTCCCAAGCTTCGAGAGGGACCCCTTCAGCATTACTTCAAAAAAGGATCGACCAACTGGTGAGGTTGGAGGAAGTGAGAGATAAAGCCAAAAATAAATTTAGAAATCACCAAATGGTTATGAAGAGATGGTTTGATCATCATCTGGCAGGAGATAAAGATTACCGAGTAGGAGAACTGTTACCGGGAATAGTGTCCACTTAGAGCTGCTATTCCCACTAAGACTGGTAGCTATCTTAGAAACAAAAAAGTTAAAACTACTTTCGATTTCCTTTAAGAAAAATAGATAAGAGGGGAACAAAGGACACCAACCTTTGTCTTGTGCTTGGTTCCTTGCTCAGTTCCTCTCCTTCTCGATAGATCTTTGCCACTCCTTCTTTATCTACACAGCTTCAGAGAGCACCTGTGGATTCAAAGCAGCATAATACTATCGAAGAATAGAGATCTATATTCATAAACAACATAGGACCAGATATGTATTGACCACACAACTGCATATACAATCAAACATACAAGAATGTGGAGGAAAACTTGAATAGCTTTATTAATATCAAGAATAGCAAGAGGATTAAAACCAATTGTTCTGACCCAGCGTCATCCTCCAGCAAGAAAGCCCTTCTTCACCTCAAATAAATCTTAGATCACCCAACACTATGATGTTACACCAGAAAACCAACAACACTTCTCTACAAGATACAAGATTCTAGCCTCCGGATCTCTGTGATGAGGGATCCATATATAGATGATTGTAGGGGGGTGAGTTATCTTTTGGGATTTTGATTAGTGTCCTCTCTCTGATAGTTCTTGATTCCACTTGGAGATTTATGATCTCTTACTCATCCCTGGTCGAAATTAGAGAGGCAAGTGTTAGAGGGGAATTTTCTGGAAGATTCTATGATCTTCCACCTCGCAAATTGTATCTGCCATTTGTCCATTCTCACCCATCACACCCTACAGAGGGGCCATCGAGTATGCATTGCACCCTTTACACTGAGAAGGTGATATGCATCGCACCCTCTGTGTTGGGCATTCAGTATGGTCCAATTTTGACCATTTTTGAGCAGTTTTCTGTGAAGAACTTCTGGGAGATGATGTAATCAGCTGACCTTGTTCCTTTAGGTAGTGAAGCAACACTTTTAGGGACTTAGGAGCCCTCAGTTTATGGAGATTTATGATTGGGGTTGCAGTGCCCAAAAATTTCTATAAC
This sequence comes from Pinus taeda, assembly GCA_000404065.3. NCBI lineage: Eukaryota > Viridiplantae > Streptophyta > Pinopsida > Pinales > Pinaceae > Pinus > Pinus taeda. The sequence continues at coordinate 309,963 of APFE031222810.1, forward strand.
AATTACCCCCTAAAGCATGAGGTCGTTAATCTTTTGATGTTGGGTGAAATGCTTTACCATGAAGATCCGAAGTTTTTTCGAGCTGGGAGGTGACCTGTAATAAGATACAATACAATACATTATCTTCATAATATTTTTCATTATCTAGCTGAGGTGAGCATTCCCATGCTCAGCTTTATAAATTCATTTTCATGTACATAGGACAGACAACCGTTTGTGTAGCAAACTAATGATTTGGAGTCATCATCCTTTGATTTGGATGATCATCTATTTGGCAATGATGTACATTTGATGTCTTTATATTCCTGAATATATCACAGCCCGGATGGATGAAACTAGATTCGGGGTCTTCAAAACTCATTCAATCTTCACTCAGAGTACAAGTCGATCCATCTGAAAAATGTTCTGGAGTCGAACATTGAAAGACATCGCATGATTACCAGCCAATGATGTAAGCTATTAACAGGCGCAAGAGGAGTCACCAATAATGACAATGACCCTCAAGGTACTACAATACAATTCCCGTGGTGTGAAAAAGGACTTGGTGTCGATCACCACGCAAAATCTCTCGATTTAAGGCCATTGATGTAAACCTGTCGCCGAAAGTGAGAAACTTGCCATTGAGGCATGCAAGCTTCAAAGTACTAAAAGGGGTTGTTCCTAAGTCAACTTCTTGGATAATGAGCTAGTGTCGACAAGAAGTGACTCGTCGTAGGAGGGCCTTAATGAATCCCACATCTATGACATGGAATAGAGCAAATGATTTTGGAGGTGAAAATGATCTGATGATATAGGGTTTAGGGTGGCGGTCATGAAAGAATGGAGTGTGAATGTATTGCAGCGGATGAGACACAGGTGAATTCTCTGAGCGACTTCTCTTGAACATACCGGCGACACTATTGATGGATTGGTAACGTTAGCCCCAAATATGGATGGTGTGACGGACCAATGGTGATATGACCAGTGAACAGAACAACCCAACCCGACTCGGATGCGGAGAGAAAGTGTCATGTTCAAGAGCGACTTGCTACCAATAAAGTTTTTCAATTTTTCTTCCCAATTTTCGCCAATCATTGCTGACCAGTACCTCTTTATTTTTTTTAAGCTTGAGGAGGATAACATATGCTTGTTCTATAATTCGCCCTTCGGGCGAACCTATCGCTATATTTTAACGAGCCTAGCGACAGTGAAACTCGTTCTCGTCCATTTGGACGAGTTTGTTGCTATTCGTTATTAACGAGTTTAACGACAAAGATAACTCAGTCCTTTTCTATTTTAGAGAGTCTAAAAGGGACAGAAAGGAAACTCCAAAGATTCTTTTTCATCATATAATCCCTTAAGTCCGAAAAATCATAAAATAATACGAAAGGGATGAATGTTCGGTAATTTTAACGAGCCGAACAAGACAAGCGCTCGATCTTTTTGTGTAATAATCCCTCAAGTCCAAAAATATTAAAATCTAGAGGAGGGATAGCACTTCCAATGACTTTAACGAGCCGTAGAGGCTAATCACTCGACAGTCTTTTCATATTTCATGAATCAGTTGAAAAGAGCTTAAAGGAGACTCGCTTTTTGAGGAACGAGTGATGATTTCGGGTAGCAGCTGATTCTAGGTAAGGTTTGGAATTTTCCAATCACGGCAGTGTCACAAGGATGGCTAACAGAATCACTCTTCGCAGATGTTCCTCGAAAGGGGTAAACAATCAAATGGAGGCGAATGACCGGCTAAAACATAGTGGAGCTGATGATGACAACACGACCAAGGCTCAAAAGTTGATGATAATGCATTCACAATGGTTATTTACCGGGGATTGGTTCATTTTTTAATGAGCTTAAACTCTGGGGGAAACATTTGCTCATTGCTTATGTTTATTTTTTAACGAGCTTGAATTCCGCGTTAAAATTGCTCATGATAATGGTCATTGATTCCTTGATTCACCATTAGAAGTTTGTTCTTTCAAAGATTGTACTACCTCTCATTTTACCATTTCATTTTAACTTGGTTTGTTGGAGCTCTGGAGGTGCTTTTCCCCTATGATTATCACTAGTTGATTTCGGGAGATTCTGTGGACAATTCTTGACGCCGTTTGGAACAGGTAGGAGCTAAACTTATGCTCTTCAATTGCATTCTTCTCTTTTCGAATTCTAAGCATGTTTCTTTGCTTTGTTGAGCCTCTGGGGTTTGAACAATTCGCCCTGGCTCCATCGCACCCTTCCTTAATCGAAAGGTGTGATGCATACTGGCCTTATCACTAGATAGTCAGTATGCATCGCTCCCAGTACATTTCTGGGGTGCGATGGGCGCAAGGAGGAAACTTTTTGCACAACTTTCTCATGGATTTTTGCCTATTTTTTGCCAAATCAAGATCCTGACTCTTCTATTTTTTGTTCTTCAGAGATTCATCGGAGCAAAATGTTTGTGACATGGTGAGAACGTGAGCGTGAAGAAGAAGACATGGTTGCTTTACATGATCCGGGTACGGTAACTGCATTACGGAACTGTGGCCTGTTGAAGTTTTTTCGCATCTCTAACATGAGGAAACAAATCAAATTGTTGCAATATTTCCTCAATGCCTGGGATCCTACCAACCAGGTGTTCTAGATCAGGGGAAAATCTATCCCCTTGACTATCGTGGACATCTATTTTTTGACCGGTTTATCGAGGCATGGTGCCCCTCTCTCATTATCGGGTCCTGTCAGTGGGGGTGAGTCCGTGAGGGAGTATATTCGTCGGCACTGTAGAGATGGATCTCAGACGAGTACAGACAACAATATTAATATCCAAGATGTCACTGACTGGCCCTTGAGGACCATTCTGTTCACTTTTCCCAGACTGACTCGTAGTGCGGCTCTTCACATAGCTAATAGGTCTTACATGCAGTATGCTTTGGAATGCCTTAAACCGAAGGTGTTCAACTGGTGTGATGCAGTACTCTCCGTGATGAAAGAACAACTGAGAAAAGTGAAAGGCGGGAGATCCAAGAATTTCGGCTATGGTTCTATTTTGACCGCTTTCACTTTCGAGAAGATCCCACTGATGCAACCGCAGTACATCTCACTTGGTTTACCTCCACCGACTGAGCCACGGATGCAGAGATGGGTTGACCTTACGTCTTGACATGATGGCCAGCCTCAGATTTCTTTCTCTGATACCTTCTTCGAGTGATTTGATCATCAGGAGATGGTTTATGCCAAGTTTCCATATGCTGGCATGGGTTTCCAAGGTGACCCGGATTTGGTGCTGCCGGTTGGTGAGTAGTGGGGCGCTATGGGTAAATTCTTTGACCATATCTCTGTTTATTATTTTTATAATGTTCTTATGTTTTCTTTGATCGAGACTAATCAAAACTCATGTGCTCATGCAGATATCGGACCAGTTCGACCAACAGTACACCGGAGAGAGCCAGCTGCCGCTCCAACAGGAGAGGTTGTGGGGAGGGCTATCCTCTGCGACCTTGATGTGGCCGAGACTCTTTTAGCATTACAGGATCAAGTCGAGGGTCTCACCTTGGTATTCCAGATGTGAGGACCGATGAGTTGCCTCTGCAGTTGCGGTGACATACTATTGGCATGCCGAGTCGATGGACTAGGCTTTTACGCATGATCACACAAGCAGTGACTTGTTATCACCAACATCATTAGACTAGGGTGCCCCCCAGCATTTTTGAGTTTTGGGTCATCTGACCAATTTTGTCTTGATTACGGAACATTATTTGTAAACCATAAACAATCATATATATATTTTTGATTTTTGGAGTTTTATTTCAGTTAAGCTACGTGATCCTATTGCAAATATTGGTGAAATTCTTCTTTTTATAAATGTCACAAATGTCTATCTAACACATAATTTGCCAATGAGTCTGTCAATGTGTTTAAATTTATGGAAATATGCTGATGTTGAATGAAATCGAACCGTCTTTCCAAAAATATGACCCTTAGGAACATGCGATAGATGGCTGGATTTCGTACAGAATAAATACCAGTGAGTTGTAGAATGACGAGTTGTGAGTCTAGCCTGACAAAAAGTCGGCATACACCATGTGCGATGGCATCAGAAAGGAGTTCTCTCAACGCGCTGTATTTAGCGATATTGTTTGTCAACCGACCAATACATACCCCTCTGGAACTCACTAACTCGTCGTTAAGATCAAAGATGGCCCAGGCCACAGAAGATAGGTTCCGCGTACTACGACTCGCTCCGTCGGCATATCCAATGAATGATTCCAGTAAGTTTGACATCTGCAACAAATGCAAAAATTGGATTATCGAACCAAAACAATTACCCTTAACAAAAACAAAAATGTAACAAAAGCATATGGATTACTACGCGGAATTAAGCATAGTAACGCTTGAGGTACAACCTGTTGCGGGGTTGCGCCAGTGGAATCCCATCATAGTCCATCAAATCACAGGTTCCTTTTGCTAATACGTGTTTAACAATATAGGACCCATCCATAAAGATTTCAACTTCCCTGCTCCCAACTTATCGGACTCCTAGTCGTAAAGTAAGACCAAGTCACCTTCTGAGAAGACACGAGGTTTGACATTTTTGTCAAACTGTGCTTTGACTCGTTTCTTATGGGCTTTGTTAGCTGAAGCTACATCATGATGGCTTTCCTCAAATTGGATTAGTTCCAAGAAACAAGCCTCTTCTGTTGAAGTTCCAAGGAGAAGGTCGACTGTGAGTTTGAGGGACGAGATTTCACACTGAACTGGTAAGATTGCTTCCAGACCGTACACTAGTTGAGAAGGTGTAAACCCAGTTGCATTTCTCACCGATGTCCGGTATGCCCACAAGGCCAAGTATAGGATCAGGTGTTAACTCCATTTATGGACTCCAATCATCCTTTGTAGCATGCGCTTCAGGACCTTGTTGATTGCCTCAACTTATCCGTTAGCTTGCAGATAGTACGGAGTAGAGTTGTCGTGGGATAGTCCTAATTTGGCAGCCAATTCAACCATCATTTGATTGTGAAAATGCGATCCATGATCTGTGACTATGGCCTGTGGAATGCCGAAACTGGAGACTACGTGATTAAAAAAGAAAAGGTCAGCCGTTTCGCCACTGTTGTTTAATGTAGGCATCGCCTCGGCCCATTTGATAAAATAGTCTACTGCGACTATGATATACCAATGCCCCCCGGCCGAGGTGGGGTTACATGTCATGAAATCTATTCCCCATTTAGCGAATGGCCCAACAGCAACTACTGGTTGCAGCACTGCGGGTGGTCTTCCGATTTTGCTATCGAAGATTTGGCAAGCATGGCAACTTCTCACTCCAATTATGCTATCTTTGAACATTGTTGACCAAAAGTATCCTACTCGTAAAATCTTTTGCATCGTAGCATAACCAGATTGATGCCCCCCACACGTGCCTAAATGATAATCATTCAGGACTTTTTCAGCCTCCTCATGTGTGAGGCACCTCCGTAGAACTATATCGATACCACAACGGTAAAGGGTATCACCGATGATCATGTAGTCTTTCGATTGGTATCGCATCCGTCGTTTTTGAGGTATTAGACCTATATGTTTGGGTTTGGAGATAGATGATTATATCTCCGTACCACGGATTGCTTGAAGATATCAGAAACAAATTTTCATCCACGATTGCTTCTTCGGATGTTGCATCGTTGGACGACGATGGGAGATAGCATAGTAACTCCGCGAAGACCAGGGCTTTCTTTGATTTCGATTTTTTGAATTCTAGATCAAACTATTGTAAAATTTCTATCCATTTTGAATATTTACCCCTGCAACTGTCGCGACAATATATAAGTCATGGGGTTGCAATCTGATAAAATGGTAGTTTTTCTGAAGAGGACGTAGTGTCGAAATCTTTGTATCGCTTGAACAGCTGCTAGGGCTAGCTTTTCAATGTAGGAGTATTTTATTTCCATATCATTTAAGTTTCAGCTTAAATAATATATAGGATGTTCAATTCCATTATCCTCTTGAACTAAAACCATCGCTATGGTTGTATCCGCTACAGCCATATACAGGTTAAAGTATTTTTGATAATCAGGAGCACACATTAATGACGCTTTTATTTAGAGATTGCTTTAAAGCATCAAAAGAGGCTTGCGCAACCTGATCCCAAATGAAGGGTACTTCTTTTTTCAATAGATGAGTATAACCTTTAGCAAGTTCGGCGTAATTTGGAATGTATCTCCTAAGAAAGTTGGCTTTCCCTTGGAGTTTCTGAATCTGAAGCAAATTTGAAGGTGGAGGTAAATCGATGATTGCCTGAACCTTACATGGGTCAAGACAAATCCCATCCTTTGAGACCACAAAGCCAAGTAAACGACCAGAACTGACACAAAACACACATTTGTGTGGGTTGAGTCGTATCTTGTAGTGTTGACAACATAGAAAAATTGCCCTCAAATGCTGTGGATGATCTGTCCGCTTTCACGAATGAGCTGGAAGATCATCAAGATATGGTTGAACGATGTTCTTGATGTCATGGAAAGCATAGTTCATTGCTCTTTGAAATATTTCCCCTGCGTTCTTTAAACCAAAGGGTAGCTTGCGATATGAAAATGTGCCCCACAGACAAATCAATGCAATCTTTGATTGGTCCTGTGGGTGGATATTTATTTGATTGTACCCGGAAAATCCATCCATAAATGAAAATATTCCACATCCGACGCATGCGTCAATTATCTGGTCAATAAAGGGCGTAGGGTAGTTGTCTTTCGGACGAGCTTGATTTACATCCCTATAATCGACGCACGCTCTAATCATTCCTTGTTTCTTCATCACAGGAACAATATTCGATACCCAATCAGTCAGAGGAACTAGGTAAATAAAACCAGCATGGAGGCGTTTTTCAACTTCTGGCTTTGATGGCAATGGCTTTCTTGGGGTGCACCTGCCGTAGCTGTTGTCGTACCGGTTTGACATCTGGATACATCTTAATTTCATGTTCAACTATGCTTGACTCAATACCTGGAATTTCATCATATGACCAAGCAAACACATCTCTAAACTCGTGAAAGAGAGCGCTATATACTTCTAGTTCTAAAGAAGAACAAGATTTGCCGACATGAATATTCTCTACAACATCGGTTTTGGTTGAGATATTTATGGCGATAGTCTCTTCAATATTGGATAGGTTTTGCTCGGAATCCACCGTATTTACAGTATTCGACAAAAAGTCAAAAACTGAGGGATGGTCTAGGTTGCTGGAATTATCTTCTTTCCATTTCAGAAGATGGGAACGATGGTGGTAATCTTCCCATGGTGCCTCATCAATCATCATCGATTGAATGATTCCTTCGTCTGTAGAGTGTACTTGCGACCAAGGATCTGAAGAGGTGCCATATTCCTTAGACCTATCTATCCAAACGCTTGATGAGCGTTGATACGGGTTTTCCTCCCATATCGAAAACATTGATTGCTATAATATTTCCAGTGGGCTTAGAGGCAATACCTATAGATGATCCATATTAATATCATTTTCTGACATCTTATGAATGGAAGATATCATATTACAGGTTCCTACTTTAGCCACTTCCGCCAGATTGGTTGGAGGCGGTAGGGTAAAAGTTCCCATTAATGTGGGGTATTTTAGTAGGCCTACTCCGATATTTTGAAGCGAATTAGGGCTTCCATGGATCATCAGAATGCTTACCGTAACTTGTGAACTATTGGGGAGAAATGTTTGTTTGTTAATAATTGTAATTCCTCCTTCGAAAGGAAATGCAATCTTCCTAAAGTAGGTCGACACAACGGTAGCCATGGCATATATCCAGGGCCTTTGCAGTAGGATATTGTAATCGAGGTTTCCATCGATAACTTCAACATCAATTTCTACTGCTTTGCCCCCCAGTTCGACTTGCAAGTTACTTAATATCCCATATGGGGTGTATGTTCGTCCATCAAATGCTTTTAACGTCGTCGACGATCGCGACAAGGGTGGAGACCCTAAAGTTTTCCAGCTACTCATCGACATAATACATGTGGATGCCCCCTCATCAATAATTGTTCTATGAACAATTTTGTTGAGGGCTTTCACTTGAATGAGGAAAGCTAGTTGAGCTGGTAGCTGAGGGTCGTATCCTTTGTGATTAAAGGACATAAGCTTGGAATCCATTGGGTCAATCCCACCTATTGCCGATAATAAAGCCTGATTTTAGGATGGTCAACTTTGTTGTAGCTCAAGTGTCAACATCGCGGAGGGCGATTGAGCTAGATCCTCCACTATATTATAGTGTTGTGCTGCTCTGACATGAGGATTAAACGTCGATTTGTGTAGTACTCCCTTTGGCGGTTTTATTGTTAATTCAGGAATGATGGGTGGCACAACTTTGGTCGAAGTTGTTGTCGATCTACTAGGTTGACCATTATCCTTTTTGTTCGACATCTGTGGATTCCTGTAATCTTTCTTCCTTGTCGATATGAGAGCATCATTTAGTTGCTTTGAAACCAAAACATTAGCACTTGGGACGTGGAAGCATTTTCGTTAGCAACTAGATTTGTTCCTGGGTTTGGAAACGGATCAGTCAATACAGTCGATTCGTTAGTTGATTTAGATCTGGTAACTCTAAAGTTGTCACAAAAGGAAAATGTTGATTCAGGCTTGGCTGAGCATACCCAGGATAAGATGTAATTGCCTGAGCAGTTGGTCTTTGCATACCATCATAATGCATTTGATGCTGGTAACTTTGGTAAGGTTTATGGGTATAACCATTATGATATGGTTGATATTGTCTATTTTGATTATACGGCTGCCCATTACTTACAAAGACTTGTTGCTCATATCCTTGGTAAGCTTGTTGGAATTGCGGTTGTTAGTATTGCACCAGCCATGGTTGTGAAGCCATGAGCTATTGTCCAGCACTGACTGTTTGACCAAGATTGGGGGTGATGGTCCCCGTTTGAACTTGTTTCATTCCACTAGTTGGTGATTGCGGTCGTGTCGTAGGTACGAGAGGTTGTTCCATTATAACGTGAGAAACCTGAGGTTGGCATACAACTAGTAACGCTTGTACTTGCGACACTGCTGTAAAGCTATAAAAAGGGTCTCTTTCACCTCTAATTACCTCACATTAATATGTCAATCCGAGAACGTTTTGTTATTCCAAAGAGTGTCTCAGTCTGAGGCTATCATTTGCCAGAGTAATGCTAGTAGTACAGTGTTCAAAAATGCAAGAGTAAACGGATGCTTTTTTATAGCTAACTACTTCAAAAGATTAAACCACACATTCAGAAAACTAAGCAATTTATCAGTCAAGGGTTCAGTAGCAATAACTCATCCCTTTGTAAACTGATGGAAAAGGAAACCAGATCGTGGATCTGGGAGCTGGATGTCAATGCTCACTACAGCCTGGGATCATTCTTCACACCAGAATAACAAATGACAGGAAATGAAACAGCAGATAAGAAATGGAACAACAATTAAGCAATAAAACAGTAAACCTAAAATGGAACAACAAACAAGAAACTGTAACAACGACTAAGTCTAACAAGCAGTAACACCTTAGTCTACAAGATCAAATGCACTAATCGTGACCTACAGGAATCAAATGGCAATCCTTCACTCTTAAGGATGGATTGAACAACACACCAAAATGGAACAACATTGATTAATCATGAATTATAGAACAATGCTTGAAAACCATATATACACACGACACACCTTAATAGTAATCTGATCCAATTATCAATCTCAGTTAGAAAGAGTACGACTGCATTTCAAAATAGAACATCATTGTTTATAGATCCAATAATCACAAAGAACATAACTCCCAAGATGAATTCCGTAATGTCAATGAACAAGTGCACAACACAAAGGCTCTGTAATTAAATAGAAACAATATTCTGTAAAGACTAGCAGTATTATATCAACACTTAAAAGAACAATGATATGATGCAGAGTCAATACAATAGTTCTCTCTGGAAACCTTAATAAATTAAACATAACAGAGCATGTGATGTAAACTACAAAACGCATCAGATTACCAAATAACGTCGATAAGAAAACTACGCACAAACCAAACGTAATAGTATAGGAGCAAGTGTCCTCCAGGGTCGGGCCCTTAGCCTCAAGGGGTACACCGCTTGAAGTTATTCCAGACTCATAGACGAAATAGCAACCAAGTTTTTATTAATGCATAAAGCAGAATTACAATAGATCAGTTCTTAACGAGACTCGATGATCAAAGTTTTGATCTTAAAGGAAATTACATAAAACATAACAGATTCTAACTCTCCTCGAGCTAACAGTGTTGCCCCTTTTATAATGGTGAAGGCGGAGATATCTAGGTGCAAAAATAGTTAAAGCAGCGATCGATTCGCCAAACTGTTAGTCCTCAGTCATCTCTTTCTTTCCTACGCCGAGCCGATATCTCCACTTCCTTTCCAGGGTTGATTCACTTTGATTTGTTTTGCCTTGTTTGCATACAGTTCCCTGTCAAAGGGACAACGGTTAACCCGTCCTTGTCCTTTCCTTTGGAACAACAGTTTCTCATTTTTCCTTCTTTCTTCATAAGGAAATGACAATTGTTAGTTTTTTCATCTTGCATATTAATCTCACAGGTTTTATTACAATTTCTTATCATTTTCCTAGTTCATGATGCAAAAGGTTTGTAAGTTCTAATGAAAAGATGCTAAAATAATTACCAAAAACATACCTTCTTTAGTACTCCACACACCCCCTGCTTACCCTTTTTCATGCCCTCATGAAAACATTGTAGTTGA
>APFE031222820.1:0-15598 GCA_000404065.3 Pinus taeda
ATATATATATATATATATATATATATGAGAAGAAAAAAATTGCAATAACTAGATCAAGAGTTAATAGGAGAAAATATACATCAAGTGAACTTGTGAAACGTGAAAATATTCTCGAAAAGAAATATATGACGAGAAATAATCTGAAGGATCGAAACTAGTGTAGCAAGGAAACTTTGACAATGAAACTAAAACATACAAAGATATCAATGCCAATTTTCAAAACCAAAGAGTTGAGGGCTTTGTCATCCTCAGAATCCATGAAGAGTCATTATGTTAATCAAAATCTAGTTTCATCACTCATGAAAATATCTCTTGTGGGTCATCCTTACTTTATTAGATGATGCAATTGGAAACTGTATTAGTAGAGTGTCATGGAAAAATCGAGATATTGCAACACCAACAAAAGAAATGAATGCAACAACAGTCGAAAAAGGAAGTATTTTGTGTGTAAAGACAATTCTACAATCTGAGCAAATATATGTTGAAAAGGGAGAGGAAAAGGTTTTTGATGTTTCTTTGGTTGTCTCTGCAACTTCGAAGTTGAAACAACTACCATGGAGGGAGGTGCCCCACATTTTTTTTTGCAAAATAAGTAAGAAAGATTAAAAAAAAAATTGGAGGCACTTTGTTGAAAGCAGGAAATGTTGGCTGGGGGGCGGTAGGAGACATGATTGTGTTCGAAGTAAAATTGGACAAAATTGAGGAACAGGGAACAATTAGTAAAATTGAGGCATTATATAGGTCACAGGCACATAGAACAAAATGTTACAAAATACGAATTTTGAAATATGAAATGAGCACTCAACAATATGGCAATGAAAACTTTGCAGAGACAGTGTATAGGATGCCAGCAAATCTACATGAATGATATGGAAATAACATGCATTACATACACCTTTGATTGGATATAATTTGGCGTTTTTATAGGTTTGACAAAAGACAACAGAGTTGGTAGAAGATGTAGAATGGACTGGGCTTTAATTACAGATGGTCTTGAATGTTATGATTAAATTTGGTATTTCCTCAGGTGTTGTTACCCTCCTGCATAAGTGTTGGTAAGTTCATCTAGCATTACCTCATACGTTACAATGATGTGTTGCTTCCAGCATTGGGATTCCGTGGTAAATTAATATTACAATGATGTGTTACCTCCAGCTCATGCTTTACAATGATACGTTACAACGGAAATATTATGAACATTACCATACAATGATACGTTACAATGGAAATATTATGAACGTTACCTCCATATCATGTGTTACAATGATATATTACAATGGCAAGATCATGAATATCGCCTCCTTCAAGAAGTTTTTGCATGATCGTATTACAGTAATACAATGCGTTGAATTTTTGGAATCAACATAAAATAGTCTATGCGCATAGTATAAGGGGAACGCTCCGTAGTCATTGAATAACGCTCCACAATCATTGAAAACTTGTATTAACGCATAAATCACATCGACATGAAAGTATGTTTATATTATTGTTTTCCTTGAACAATGACTATAATTTGTAGCAACAAGATTTCTTTTTAATTTGGCTAGAAAGGAAATATGAAGAGAATATATGTAAATATGGTGGAAACTGTAACTTGATGCACCTTAAAGAAACCACCAAGGATCTGAGATAGAAATTATTCAAATTACAGACGATATGGCCATGATTTCAATGAAAGCTAGAGTCGAACTCTTAGCCCACAACTTTCTACAAAAGGACATTATGATGATGATGATCGTGCTCATGGTGGTCGTGGTATTGATAAAATTGATGCACCTTAAAGAAACTAGCAAGGATCTGAGATAGAAATTATTCAAAGTACAGACGATATGGCCATGATTTCAATGAAAGCTAGAGTCGAACTCTTAGTCCACAACTTTCTACAAAAGGACATTATGGTGATGATGATCTTGCTCATGGTGGTCGTGGTATTGGTAAAATTGATGCACCTTAAAGAAACCATCCAGGATCTGAGATAGCAATTATTCAAAGTACAGACGATATGGCCATCATTTCAATGAAAGCTAGAGTCAAACTCTTAGCCCACGACTTTCTACAAAAGGACATTATGGTGATGATGATTGTGCTCATGGTGGTCGTGGTATTGGTAAAATAAATTAGGATGATTATAGAGGTTATCATGATGATAGTGTGTGTCTTTGGTATGTGACAATGCATTACCTCCAATATTTACCATGTGAAGTGCAAAGACTTGCCTCAACGCATTGCCTCAAGGTATTACCACATGCAACTCGACTCATTTTGATTACCACATTGAATACCAGCTTTGATATTTCTTTTTTTTCTGGGCAAAGACTAATCTACTTATATTAAACAACTGTAAAAATATTTACAAGAGGATTGAACCTCTGAGAGTGACATGGCATCTCTCTATCAAAAATTCTAACAAAATTGTCTGTTCCACCATTTGTAAGGAACATTATACAATTTAATACAAGCGAGAGCAGACTTAAAAGAAATTGGAAAAGATCTTACAGGCCAGAAGACCTGCCAGATTGCTTGGCATTATCAAAGATACAAAAAAAGTTTTTGTTGACTTGTCGTTGTCTTACTAGATTCGTCGCCAGCCTCCAAACGCTGAGCCAGTAGAGCCGAGCCAGTAGAGCCGAACCAGAATATCGGAAGACCAAAACAGAGCATGAGACCTGACCCATCAAAACAGAGCTTGTTACTTGTGATTTACTAATCCTTTCCCGGTCTCCTTATCCGGGGCTCGCTCCTAGGTGACCTCCACTCCATCCTAGACATCTTCGGGCTTCATTCCCGGTGGCAGCTTGAGATACAGAATGTTTGCAAAGGAATTATTAGGCTCCTCATCCATGGTTTGCTTATGGGGCGAAGCCTGCCTAATATCTTACATCTCCTGATGTGCCTCTGCTTTCTTCTGTGCATTATCCAGAATGTTCTTATCCTTCATGCTCCCTATCTCCTGAAGCACCTCTGCCTGCTCCTCTGAATGAGCGAAAGTGCTTTCTTCCTCTAACTTGCTCTTTGACGAAGGGGCATAAGAACTATCTTCCATCCACCTGCTCTGTGAGGAATTGTCCGAGGGAGAAGGCGATTGCTCCTCAGAAGCCTCCTTCAGACTTACATCTTCCTTGTCTTCTTCCGAAAAGATGACCATCACAAGAGGAGAAATCAGTGGTTTGTTTGACCGGCGTCGGAATTGAAACCTTGTTGATTGCACTGTATTACTGATGGAGTGGCCAGACTCTTCAGATCTTGTCGAAGGGGGCGACACAAAGGCGAGAGGTGAAATACGACGAGGGATTTGACTGCCTCTCCCTCCAAAACCTCCCCGTTGTCCAGAATTACGCCCACGCCGAGGAGTAGCCCTTAAATGAGGAGCCATGTATTTAATCTAGTATGAGACGAGCGAGCTTAAATTCAAAGGATGCCTCGACCCGGCCTGAAGACTGGTTAACACCCAGATTGAACCCCAAACAGCTGCAACTTTTAAGAAGCTGAACTCGTCAGCAAGGGAAACGTCACTGCTGCAATGCTGCTCCACCACTGAGCGAATCCCGCTATCAGTCCCAACCACTACATCCCGAGGGAGCTTTAAGACAGGGGCATACACAGGGTTGAAAAATACTATGTGGAAGGGGTTGCTCCAGCCATTGCCACCTTCCTCGTTCCCCAACAAACCATCACCCTTCGCTTCCTTTGAGAGCAAGCTCTCTTCCTGCAACCAGAACCGAGCTGGGAAGAATGCTCCTGTAACAAAATCTTCCATCTTGATATTGTCATTGCGCTTGCCTTGGGACAGCAGCTGCAATGAATGGCATTGAATGCCTTTCCTTTCAGTCTGCTTAATATCCCTCATCGCCTTCTTGTTCAGCTGCCCGCTGTCCTCTCCGCGTGGCGTGCTCATAACTCCCCTTCAATGCAAATACGAACACCCGCATCCGGGTGTGCCTCTTCACTTGTCTGCATATCACTAGTTAGAATAGCCTGAAATGTGGACAATTCTGTCTCCGAAGCTATACCCTGTAATGGTCCTTCAAAGAATTCCTTTCCCCTGTCCACTCCTAGGTTGGCAAGAAAATCTGCCAGTTTGTTCCCTTCTCTTCTGATGTGTTTGAAGGATATGGCTTTATTGTTTCTTAGCCATTGTTGGAGTAGCTCAAGCCTAGTGACCATTCTCCAGTTGCTACTCACCTTATGTACATATGAGCCTTGTTGGATCTTTGAGACCATGTTGATAATAATTTGAGAATCCCCTTCCACTATAAGAGGACTGTACCTTTGAGCTTGCGCGATATTGAGCCCTCTCCATAGTCCTTCCAATTCTACTGCATTATTTGTGTTCCATCCAATTGAACCAAAAAAAACAGTGAGAGGGTTGCCCTGATTATTTCTTATTACTCCACCATGTCCCGTGCTTCCCGGATTTCCTTTCGACGCCCCATCAAAGTTGAGCATAAATGTATTTATGGGCGGAGGAGTCCAACTGGTTGGGGAATCTTCATGTCTGGCTGAGTTACCTTGAGAAGAATTAGGACTTTGAATTTGGATCTGCCAGTTATTCCATATAGCTTGTTCCTGTGGAGTGGAAGGAAAGTCCTCTTGGGACCAGCATTTAGTAAACAGGGTTTCTTGGATGTTATTGTGTATGATTTTCCATACCTGCTCCATTTGCATTGCTTGATCTTTAAATATCCGCCTATTCCGCTCTTTCCATATATTCCACATCAGTAGTCATGGAACGATTTGCCAAAGAATATTGAGAATGTTGCATTGATAAGGCTTTTGGGGCCAATTGCGCAGAGTGTTATTGATGTCCCCCAACACTCTCCCTTCCTTCCGACATCGAAATGTGACTTTCTCCCAAAGTCTCCTTCCGAATGGACAAATTTGCATGAGATGTAAAGTTGATTCCTCTTCCAGTTTACAGTTGAGACAAATTGAAGGACCTGCGAATTTTCTTTTCCTGAGGTTATCCCAAGTGAGAATCCGAATGTGTGACAAGAGCCAGAGAAATGTAGAGACCTTCGGCCATATGGGCGGATTCCATATTTTTTCCCATAATTTGTCTTTGATGAGTCGGTCTTTTAGAATAATGTTGTAAGCCTCCTTAGTTGTAAATGTGCCCTTCTCTTCGTACCCCCACCTCAGCTTGTCCTTACATGCCTCCTTAAGAATTTTCCTTTTTTACAGTTCTTCGGATAGAGAGAGATGGATTGCCTCCGGGTTGTCTGGTAAAATGTTGCACACCTCTTTCCAGTCTCTGTGGTCTGATTCATTGTTGGATCTCCAGAAGTAACTTACCTTATCCAACTGATTTATGTCCTGATCGGGTATTCCTTGGATGAGGTTTTTTATGCTTGGGAATTGCTGCCATGAGTCCACCCAGAATCTTGCTGTGCAGCCATCCTTCACCTCCCAAAAACTGTGTTTTTGAATTAAATCTCTATGCTTGATAGCTGAGTTCCACATTACCGATACCTTGCTTATTTCCGACATTCTAATGCGCTCCTCCAAGGGAAAGTTGTTGGCATACTTCGCTGTCCATAATCTGGCCCAGGGTATGTTTGGGTATAATAGCCATTTCCACCATATTTTTGCTCCCATGATCATGTTGCTGTGTTTCGGATCTCTAAGACCAATGCATCCTGCATTTTTTGGAAGACAAGCCTTCTCCCATTTGACCAGAGCCCATTTTCGATTTGGTCCTGAGCTTCCCCAAAGGAAGTTGCGATGTAATTGTTTGATAGCTTTAAGCACCCATTTCGGCGCTGCCATTATGGAGAACAAGTAGAGCGGCATGGATTGAAGAACTGCCTTAATTAGCACAAGCCTGCTGGCCATATTTAGGGCGCGATGCATCCATAGGAATAATTTAGCCTCCAGCTTTTCTAACAGGTTGGTCCATGAGGAGTGCTTAAGGGCAGAGGCAATTAAAGGCGCTCCTAAGTACTTGGAAGGCAGGGAAGCTACGGAGAAGCCTAGAATGCGTGCTATTTCTCTTTGAGTTGTCGGCGGAGTGTTGAAGAAAAAGATCCGGGATTTCACTTTATTGATGAGGGCTCCAAAGGCCTTAGAGAAATTGTCAAGTAAAGCATTTAAGGTGCGAGCTTCTTGAACAGAAGGGTGCCCAAATAACATGTTATCGTCAACGAATTGCGGTGAGAGATGGTGGGATCTTGGTGGAGAGTAATGCCTTTGAGGTTTCGGGATAGGATGGCCGAATTTATGTTGCGTCCTAATCCCTCCGCCATAATTACAAACAGAAAGGGCAACAGAGGATCCCCTTGTCTGATTCCTCTGGAAGGGCGGAAGGTGGAAGATGGGATCCCATTTATGAGAAATGAAAAAAACGTGGAAGAAATGAGACTACTTATCCAACAAATCCAGGAAGAGGCAAAACCAAAATCTTTCAGAATTTTTTGCATATAGTCCCAGCTCATGCTGTCGAATGCTTTAGATAAATCAATTTTAAGTAACATACCTGGTTTTTTAGTCTGCTTGAGGGAATGAATAATCTCATGGGTGAGAATTATCCCATCCGTTATTTTTCATCCCTCGACGTATCTGGATTGTTCTGGTAAAATGATGAAGGGGAGCATGGGTTTCAGCCGAAGAGCCACTACCTTGGAGACGATCTTGTAGATGATATTGCACAAGGCTATAGGTCTGTATTTATCAAGAGAGTTAGAATCCTATGTCTTGGGTATTAATGCAATGAATGTTGCATTCAGGCCCGGATACATCCATCTTAGAGTGTGCGACTCTTCTACTACTTGCCATACTTCCCATTTGATCAGCTCCCAAAAATGCTGAAAGAAATTTGAAGTAAAACCATCTGGACCAAGAGCTTTTCCCGCTTTTAATAAATTCACTGCTGTCTCCACCTCCTGAAGACTGATAGGTTTGAGAAGGAGAGTGTTATGTTCTTCCATTATTAAGCGAGGAATATGATTTTGTCGATCGCCTCTGCTCTATTGATGTTGGGCTCTTGGTTCATTTTCCTGAAGTAATGGAGAAATTCCAATTCTATTCCTTCATGGGTTTCAATTTTGGCTCCCTGTGCATATTGACTTGTGAGGTTTGATTACTCATTCTCCTTTGGACTGTAGTTTTATGAAAAAACTTGGTGTTCTTCTCCCCTTCCTTCAGCCATCTGATTCTAGATTTCTGCCGCCAAAGAACTTCCTCCTATAGATCTCGTTCTAGAAGTTTTTTTTCCGTTTCTTGTTCTTTTTGTACTAGTTCTTCCGACCGTCCTTCCAAAATTATTCTTTGCAGAATAATTTTTATTTCTTGAATGAGGAGTTCCTTCTCCCTGAAAATGTTGCCAAAAGTGGTTTTGTTCCAGCGTTTTATCTCCTCCTTGAGCAACTTCAACTTTTTTTGGAATCTAACCATTTTTGTAGCCTCAGTCGGATTACAATTTTGCCATGTTGTACGGATGAAGTCATTGAAATCTGGATGAGAGAGCCAGAAAGCTTCAAATCGAAAGGGTCTTTTTATATTGTTACCAGGCCTGTTCCAATGCAATGCAATGGGCCAGTGATCCGATCCAGAGAACGGAATAATGGTGGTTGTGAATTCTCCTCCGATGTGTACTGCATTATCCGAAATTAGAAACCGATCCAAGCGAGACGCGATTTGCAATGGAGCTACTCATTTGTTAGTCCAGGTGTAGAGGCCGTTGGAGGTGGGAAAATCAATCAGCCAGTTATTTTGGATAAAATATTTTAGGAGCGAGCCATCCCTGTTTATTCTGCAGCGCCCTCCTTGCTTTCCCTCTATTGACGCAATCATATTGAAATCTCCTCCAGACACCCAAAGCGGGAATGTCCTATCTGCGTTGAGCTGCGATATTACATCTAGTATTTCCGCTTTCTGCTGAGTTTCTTGCGAAAAATATACATTTGTGATATGGCCATAGATGTTCATACCCAGAAAATGAAATATGGCTTGAATGAAATTTTTATTTGCATGGATATTAACTAGTTGGATATTTCCTGCATCCCAAAGAATAGCAAGTCCTCCTGAAGCTCCTTGAGCATCTACAGCTGTAACTAGCCCTCCTGGCCAGGCCTTAGCTGCAATTTTTTCCAAAAGTATCGAATTGCATTTGGTCTCCTGCAAAAAAAGGATTGCTGGTTTTTCCTCCATTATCAAATTTTTTAGAAGTCTCCCTTTCCTTGGGAAATTGAGCCCTCTGATATTCCAAGATATCGACTTCATTGGGAAGGTTTGGGGTCAGTATTGTAATACTTGGTTAGTTTGGCATATCTGCCTGACTCAACCAAGACCTCTCCAATCTTAATAGTTCTTTCTAAAGCCGTTTTCCATCCTCTCTTTTTACTGTCTTTGGTGATGAATTTACCATCCCATTGACTGCATGTTTGAACACCTAGAGAATATTTTTTTGAGCTTTATTCAAGACTTCTACTAAGTTATCTACTTGTCTATCAGGGATTTTGTCAAAGTTACCTGATTTGCAAGCTTGTTCTAGACCCAAAATGTCAAGTTCCCCAATATCTATTGGTTCAATGTCTTCGTCCATGAAATGCGGTTCTTGAAAGCTTCCTTCTGCCTCCTTCCCTTTGTCTGTGCTATGAGTTGTATTGTCTATATCCATTTCCGGAGTATTCCATGTCTCTGAGGCCGGCTTGATCTTTTCCCCTTCCTGTGTCATCTTCTTTTCCCTTGTTTTTGAAGAGGGGCGTGTTGTTTTTTTCCGAAATAGACCCTTCCTGTATTTTTGCATTTGCTAAGACCTCGAAACTGTTGCTTGTGGAGGGCTTGGACAGATCCTCTGGCTCTGTCTTAGGAGGTGCTGTGGATTTTTTTCTTCCTCTTCTTCTATTTGTTACTTTGGTGAATCCATCCTGAGATTGTTGCTCTTGGCTGTTTTGAGCTGTGGGCTTGTTGTTTAAGGGGAAATATCTGAAGAGATGGCCCAGGGCATGACATTTCCTACTGCGGAAAGGGACATGCTCATAGTCAATAACCTGAATCCAATCTTGGTCTTCATGAAAGAGACGCACCGTATCTGGCAAAGGTTGCTTCAGATCCATGTATACGCAGATCCTGGCATAGGAGGCATAAGAGGTATATCTTATGGTCTTTGTTTCTTCTGCAACTTTGACAAATTCTCCTAAGACCGATCCGATGGCTTTTAGTGACTCCTCCTCCCAATATTCCCAGGGTAGCGAGTACAGTCGGATCCATACTGGTGCATAACTTAGATCTTCCTTGACTGGATTGAAACAGCCAACCCATTCTTTGAGAAATAGCCCTGCAGAGTTGAAAAAATAGGGACCCCCATAAAAGACTCTGTTTCTGTCTTCCAAGCAGTTAAAGATTGTAGTAAAAAACCCTTTCGGCCCTAGAAGCAGGGTTATTTGTCCTTTTGGGCGCCATTTGATATTGATCCAGTTTCTCAGGGCCTTTTCTGTTGGCCAGAATCCGATAAATTTACCTATGAGAGCATGATCCCTCATATACTGTATTCTTGCATTAATACGGTGGCTGGGTAATTCAACTTCTGGCCTGTGAGCAGCAACAGGCTTGCATGTAGATGAACTAACCTTTGGGTTATCTTGCTAAGCTTGATCTTCCTTCGTGTTCTGCGTTTCCTCTGTGATTCTATCATTGTTTACCTGTTCCTCAATGGGATTTACCTCGGGTCCTTGTTGGTTTTCTCCGGGTGGAGGTACCGCTCCTCCCTCCCCCTGGGGGGGATCCATTATTGTCATTTTCTCAGGCCCCGTGCCTGACTCTTCTGCGCTGCCCCTGTCAGATCTGGGATTCACTGGGCAGGGAACCTGCCGCTGCAGGTCTCTGCAGAAACCCTAGCGCTTGCTGCTTTCCCGTGACTGTCTTCGCGCGCTCCGTCGCTCCGCTCCTATCTTTCTCAATACCAGCTTTGATATTACCGCATATCAAAATGAGAATTGCAGTATGCTAACGGTGGTCATTTTTGTAATAAAATTTGATGGCGATTGGAAATTACAGGATAGACCTAAATTATTCTCGTGGGATCCAACGTAGTTAAGGCATATGTCGGTGTGGATCATCGATTGCAAGAAAATGGAGATTGATTATATGTTATGGCAATGAAACTCGCTCTAAGTATCAATTCAGATATTTCACATTGAGTGATTGATGCGACAAACAGGTGAAGAACACATTACTTTAGAACATTACACATATAAAAGCCTAAAACGCAATGTGAAAATGAAGATTGTAGACTGCTTATATTCTAAGAAGCGCACAACATTCTAATTCAATGTTCGTAAAGCTAATTGGATGTGCGTAATGTTAATTGGATGCCTATTCGTAAAGCTAATTGGATGTGCGTAAAGTTAATTGGATGCCTAAATTCAAAGATGATAACTGGGGAGAGTTATCCTGAATAAATTCAGGATCAAATCTAAACTTAGGTTACGAGCAACCGCGTGTAAGTCGACAATAGACATTCCTATGGGTCCCTACTCTTCTAGCCAAAACACAACAGGTCATATATATATACTTAATGAGATTTGAACCTTCACACAACAAGTTATATATATATACTCAATGAGATTTGAACCCTCATCTCTTAGGCTTCACCTAGTGAGACTCATCGGTAAACCCCATATAGTATGTATCTCCTTTTACCATCGTTGAATTCATGGATTGAAGGACAATGGTTTAATGGTAGTATGTGTTTTTTGTTACCACCGTTGAATTCATGGATTGAAGGTCATTGGCTCAATGGTTGATATGGTTTTAGAACTAATGCATCAAATAATGATAGGTTTTTGTAAAACTTTCCATGTTTGAGGATGAATATATCATATGATGATATGTACAAAAGACTACATGTTTCGAAACCTTTTTACAAGTACAAAAAGCAAGGATTCATTCTCAGCAATTTCATGTTAGTTCATTGGGAATTAGTTTGAAGCCACGTGGATAAATTTTGGACAACCATATGATATAAGGTTGCTCTCCTACCTTACTATTTTAAGCATTGTGTAATGCTGCAAATCTGGGAAGCCTTGGAGATTAATACTGTTAGATGATCCAAAAATAATTTATTATCATAGGTTATAAAATTGAAATAAAATAATTATTAATTTAAGAAATTAAATTAATAATTATTATTCTAGAATGATTAATTATTTAATGGAGACAATTAGAAATTAGTATATTGTTGTAACAAGATATGACTCTCCAAATGTGTCGTATCTTAAGCTCTATTTTAGGAGATTAGTTAGCTAGTTGGTTTGAATAGCATTTAATGTAAATGGAAACTTGTTATTTAATAAGTGATCCATAATTAGAGGTAGTTAGGACATGGAGCCTGTAAATCGCTCTTTGCAAGAGTGTTTGGTTGTTCGGGTGTAAACTCTTACAAGATCAATTATGTAATTATTTTTTTCTGATTAATAAAATTAGGTGTCTGAGGACACTTCTGCCATTATTGTGGTATCAGAGCTCCAGTAATGCTGCAGTGGATGTGAGGAGGAGATTCCAGTTGTACAAATTTTTGGAAAACTCCATTCAATTGTTCAGTGAATGTTGGGTAAGAAATCTGTCAAATTTTTGTTTAAAAGAGAAGAAATTTTATTGATTTTAGATTTTGAAATCTGAAAATCAATTTTTTGAATTATAATCAAAATCGTTGGGTCTTGAATTTCTATTATTTTCTGCCTCGTCAAATACCACATATTTTACATCTCGAACAAATGCTGTGCGGCGCCATCTCCTGGGATCAAAAGCAATGGGTTTATTGTTAAATGGCCTTGTCCAACACAAATTGGAGATTACGTTCTCTGTGTAGAAGTTTGAATTCTATTGGCACTGTGTGACTGAGGAATGATCAGTGCAAGGAGGGCTGAATCACAAGCGGTCTTTTGTATCAACCTTTGAGAATTCGATTTCCAGCATAGGCAATTGATTGGCGCAGTTTAATTAAAAACTAAGAAGTTTGTTTAACTATCATTGCAGAGTAATAGTGTTGGGTGCAGCATATTTGAGACGCTACAACGTGGAGTTAAATTCAAGGTATGAACCAGCATCGTTTACCAAATTAAATGAATGCGTTGAAGATGTATGAGACTGTGTTAATTGAAGGCTGATGCAAAAGTTATTGACATTAATGTTATGAGGGCGTTGTAGCTGACAGCGAATAGATCGATTTAAAAGGTGGAACAGCATAGTGCTATAATTGTATGGATGGTGTTATGTTAAATGGTCGATGTGTGAAGATGCAGGTCTGCATTTGAATACAGTGATTCGATTCAAAGGCAAATTGTATTGGGAGCAGAGGTACTTTAATGGGGTTTAAATGTTGAAAGAAATTTATAGTGATAACAATGCTGCCTGTTCGTAGGTCTAAACAGTCTATGATGAATCAAAAGGAGATAAACCCAACGTCAAGCCAGTGTGAGCCAGCCTACCAGCAACACGCGAGCATGCTAGCAATAAGAAATATTTTTTAATTTTGTAACATTAAACTTGATTTAAACTTGATTTAAATAAATAGTTATTCTATAAATTATAATTTAAACTTATTAAAAACAAAATGAGAATTATTTTAATACAAATATATTAATCATGTATGCAGAAAAAGAGATGCGACCCTTTCCACGCACAATGAATTCAGACGTTAATTCTAAGTTGAAATCAATTTACCGACATAGAAGTAGTAAAATGTGACTCTGTCATGAGGAATTGAATTATGAGTTGAATCCTCACCCAAAATCAGTTTGTATTCACTACCAAAAATCTTCCACCCGATGTAGAAAAAGTCGAATGCGAGCACCAAATTGATAATAATAAAATTAATAATCATTTTAAAGCACAATCCATAACACAAAAAGTACAAATATTATTACAATATATTTTTAACACAAACCAGTATAATAATTAAAGTATATAGCCTTTTATGACTTAAAAGAGATGATGAGAAAGGAAAGAGAAAGAGGAAGGAGAAAAAACCCTATCAGAAGGAAAGTGTTCAGTTAAATGAAACATATGCATGTGGGAATGTACCTGACTTTCATGAAGAAATGACATATGAACATCAATTTAAGCTTGACTTATCACTGTCTAGCATAGAAATATTGAAGAATGAAAACAAAGATCTGAAGAAACTAGTGGATGAACCAAAAATAGTCCCCATCTCAAATCACAATTAGCAGATGAACCAAAAACCCATACATCAGGCACTTTGTGGACCCACCAGGATTATGAAATAAAATGCATAGAGTATCAGGTCCAGAAGCCCCAAATCGTAAATCACAATCGGCAAATTACAATCAGCTTATCGACCCAAATATTTGCAATAACATCGGACCCGCCGGGGTTTTAAAATACAATGGATAAAATATCCGGTTCAAAGCCCATCGTAAAATCGCAATTGTGGATCCCAGGGTGGTACTCCATGTGACTGCTCCTGCTGTGATTTGCAATTGTGATTTGATCGCATTACAACCTTGGCTCTGTTGGGGGCTAATTCTTTAAAAATTGTTCCTCCTTCGACCTAGAATATGTGATTTCGCAATTGCGGTCGAGATCCCACCAGGGCCATTTCTCCTTAAGCTGCTTCTTCCTTTTGCTCTGATATGTGATATACAAGACCAATGGTAGCCTACCACTTGGTGTTTCCCCATTCGCTGAGAGTGTCTACCACATCACTCCTCCATCCACTTGGACAATTCAAATATAAAAGTTGACCTGCTCTAACTTCTTTATACCAACTTGGATTCGAGTGTTATTCACGCCATTGGAATCATGATGATGAGCACTTCGATCCAATGCTAAGTTTATCTAGATCCTGCCACTTCGAGTTTTGAGCCTTTTACCATGCCACTAGTACCTTTTGAAGATCCACCTGGATCGGGACTAGGCCTTAGCATCCCCAACTGGGATTGACATTTTGTCAAACACTTAACATCGATGCAACCTTCAGGTCTAGGATACAAGACAGAGCATAAATGACTGAAAGAACTTATGAAACATAACTAGAAGGAACACCTCCTTCTCCATTGAACTATTATATCATCAATTAGGTCTTACATCCATCCATTTAACAATTACAAGTAAATAGATGAAATAAACATGACATGAACCATTTATTTAACCATTCTTATAACTAGCATAAAACCATATAAATATCAGATATATGTCAGCCATTAAATCCATATATAAACCATTGCAAAATTAAAAGAACTTAAGTTTTTCTTAACCATAGGAAAATTTGACCATGTTTGAGACTTCGACGTAACTACCAGGTTTGGGAACTATTGTTGTTTCTATTTTAAATCGGTTGATCTTCCCTATTTTTGATTCGTTAGTCTTTTTATTTCTATTAATTAGTGAAAGCTACACTTGATGTTCTCCAACATTTTTTTGAGTTGAAAAACTAAATATTTTTAATCAAATAAAGTTATTACTATTTTTATTATAGCAAATTTATTAATAATTTATTGTTTTGAATATGTAAATGATGAATTATACATATATATGTATATATAGAAGGAGGAAAAATTAGTTTATCATATGAATTGAATTGATTAGAATAAAAGCTTACCCCGGTGTTAAATTTATTTGGAACCATGTTTTTAAAGTTGCAGAGTTATGTAAGTGTAAGATATTTTAAAGTTATGGAAATGGAGAGACAATTTATCACATTCAGAACAGCCATTCCACTCCAAGAAAACAGAAAACAACCTGACTTGTGTGACTTATCACATTCAAAACACCAATTCCATTGGGATGGAGTACTCATCGTTTGATTATTTATAAGAATCCAAAATATGCATGACAAATAGTGTAGTGTAGTATATTTACATTTGCTGGAGTTGGGAACAATATAATTGTTTAAATTAATAATACACGTGGGAAATCTATATATATTTTTAAAATAATAATAAACGTGGGATATATATATTCACGTGTGTTTTGAAGCATATTTACAGCATTTATGGAAAAAGTATTCTAATACCGTTGTATCTATAATGGATGTATTCTGAGATTGATTTATCATAAGCAATACAGTATGCCAAGAAATTATGGCAAATTTGCAATGATGTATATATTATGGAGAGAAGTCACATATACACACAGCATATTGCTGCTATGAGAAGTTTCAATTTTCCTTTTCCTTAACATCGACTCTTTTTGCTGCTCGCCTGATTTTTTTGATGTGCTTGTGTTGCTGCTTCTCTAACAACCACTGGTGGCGGGTATTTTTTATAAAAGCCCCCGAAGCCTCATCGATATCCTCTAACAACGTCCACTGCTGCTGGGTATGTTCCATGTACGCTTCAGCGACCTCGTCGACTAACAACCATTGCAGATGGCAATTTTTTATGTAACAATCGATAGCTTCATCCATATCATTATCTTCTTCAGCGGCAGTAACCTGATCATCATGATGGATATAATAATTAGCATCCGCAGGCACCTCATTAAATATGTCTTCCTCAGCAGCAGCAGCAACCGCCGGCTCATCGACATCTTCTTCAGCAGCATTATTAGGAGCAGCGTCATCAAGAGCAGCATGATTAGGAGCCCCGTCAGCAACAGGAGCAGCAGCATGATTAGGAGCCTCTTCTTCAGCAGCAGC
>APFE031222821.1:0-12562 GCA_000404065.3 Pinus taeda
GAAGCATGAAGCTTCTTCCAGTTGGTAATCATCGGTGTCGACATGGGTCTACAATCCTCCATGTGGAATCTACGAAGGATGTCCACAATATACTTCCCTTGCCCCAGGAAGAAATGCCCCTCCTCCTGCCACACCTCCAAAACCAAAAAGTAATGCATCAAGTCGATGTCCTTCATCTCAAACTCCGCCGTAAGATCTCTCTTGCAGTGCTCTATGAGTCTCTCTGCACCTGTAATGACCAAGTCATCCACATACAGCACCAGAATGAGAGGCTCCTCACCTATCACAGTAAAGTAAAGGTTCGGATCTGCCTCACTCTTTGTGAAACCCATCCCCTGCAAATAAGTATCTATCCTGGAGTACCAAGCTCTGGGAGTTTGCTTCAGGCCATAAAGGGCCTTCTTCAGTCTGCACACATGGGACTCCTTCCCATGCACCTCAAAGCCCTGTGGCTGCTCAATGTACACCTCCTCCTGTATGAAGCCATTGAGAAATGCAGTCTTCACATCCATCTGGTGGATCTTCCAATCCATCTCTGCTGCTATCGATATAATGGAACGGATCGAAGTATATCGAGCCATGGGAGCGAAGGTCTCCTCATAATCAACTCCCTCTACCTGGGAGAACCCTCTAGCCACAAACCTCGCTTTGAATTTCTTAATGCTACCATTTGCAGCATGCTTTACCTTATAAAACCATCTGGAAGTAACCACGGATTTGCCCTTAGGCCTCGGCACCACCTCCCAAACATCATTCTCCATGATAGAAAAATACTCCTCCTGCATGGCCTCTCTCCAGACCTGCTGGCTAGCTGCCTCCACATAGCTAGAAGGCTCAGAGTCAAGGATGCTAGTAGCCATTGCCATATAGCTACAAAACCTCTCAGGTGGTCTGCTCTCTCTGACCGGCCTCTTAGGCTCAGCAACAGATGTGGCATCTCTCAAGGTGTCCTGAAGCCACTTGGGCTTCCTTTTCCCTGAGCATGCTTCTCCCATAGGAGAATGAAACTCCTCCTCCTCATCACCATCAGTAGCCTGAACTCCTAACTGTGTGTCTATTGCCCTCTTGCCTACACCTGAACCTGTAGAAGCTGAGGTACCGTGTGAACTTTCCATCAGTGGACTCCCTAGTGAACTGCTCTGCATGCTGCCCGGAGCACCACCCCTATGGCTCGGCGAGCCACTGCTCACTGACGGACCTGACATCCTCATAGATGTACCTCCGGATCTTCCTGATACCTGCCCACTGGATCCCTGCGACTGACTCAACTGCTGCTGAGGGTCTGGCTGATCCACATACTCTAACTCCCGTGACCTCCTAATGGCCCTGTCCTCCTCAAACTTCACATCCCACCTGACAAAAACTTTCCTCTGTGCAGGAATGTAAATCCGAAAGGCCTTTGAGGTCTCACTGTAGCCCACAAAGATACCCTTCTCTGTAGTGGGCTCTAGTTTGGTCCTCTTCTCCTTGGGTACGTAGGAGTATGTATTGCATCCAGAGATACGAAGATGACCAATATCAGACTTCTTCCTAGAAAAAGCCTCCTCCGGAGTCATGTGCCCCAAGGCATGATGTGGACTCCTGTTCTGCAAATAAACAACTGTGTTGCAGGCCTCTGCCCATAAGAATAATGGCAACTCCTGATCATGTAACATGGCTTTGGCAACCCCTACAATGGATCTGTTCTTCCTCTCCACAACCCTGTTCTGTTGGGGGCTGTAAGGAACAGTGAACTCCCTCCTAATGCCTGCCTCCAGACAATAGTCAACAAACTCTCCAAGGGTGTACTCTCCCCCATTGTCCGACCTCAGGGACTTGATCTTCCAACCTGTCTGTGTTTCCACAAGAGCTCTAAACTCCTGAAACTGCTTGAAGACCTCACTCTTGGTCTTCAAGAAATAAATCCAGGTCCTCCTAGAGTGATCATCAATGAATAAAACATAGTACTCATATCCACTCAAGGAAACATGAGACATCCGACTGCTCACATCGGTATGAATCAAATCAAGTATCCCAGTCGCTCTGTTGTCACTGCTGGGAAAAGGGGATTTGGCAAACTTGCCCTTCGCACATCCTCTGCAAGTATCAAAGTGATCAGTACTGAAATCTGGCACACCTGTAGTGATCTCCTGCAAGGTCCTCAAGGCTCCATGATACATATGCCCCATCCTGCAGTGCCAAATCTCACAGATCTCAGAATTTCTAGCTTTGCTGTCGGTACTACTGCTCAATGCCAAAAGGGGCTGGAATGCAAACTTGTACATCTTTGCATGGCATACACCTATCACTCTAGCTGAATCAGTTCGAGTGCCCCTAGGATACATCAACACCTGTCCTCCCCTGAATAGTACCTCACATCCTCTGTCCTCCAAAGCTGAGATGGATATGAGGTTCTTCCTCATCCTTGGCACATAAAGAACATCTGAAACCTTCAAGGGAGGTTTGGACTCCCTCTGAAATGTCAGTGTCCCCACATCGACTGCTCTAACAACTTTGTCATGACCGAGTACTACCTCCATATCAGTGCAACTCTCTGAAATCTCTGAGAAGTACTCATGGACTCTTGTCATGTGACGTGAGGCCCCATTGTCCACATACCAGATACCGAAGATGCTCCGCTAATCGAGGGAAAATCATGCTCCCTCTAAACCTGTGTGGCAGGTGATCATGCAGTAGAGGACTCACACGCAGTGAACCCGAACTCCTGGTCAAAATGATCTGCAAAGTCCTCAACCTCTGCTGAAGCTACCACGCTCTGGTTCTTCCCCTTCTTCTTCTTCTTCTCCGGACACACAACTGTATAGTGTCCCATCTTTTGAAAATTCCAACACTTCACCTTGGAATAGTCCTTCTGTGTGTTACCCTGTTTACCTTTACCTTTTCCTTTTCCCCCACCATTTTTTTTGGAAGCCTGCTTCTTCCCTTTGCCTTTCTTGCCGCCTGCCAATAGTGCTACATCCTCATCCTACTCAACTGGCTTGGCTGCCCAAAGATGACCTTTCCTGATCTCTGTCTAAATGCAATCATCCCAAAACCTCTCCCATGTGGGAAGGGTCTCACATGCACAAACCCGATCAGCAAAGTTAGTCCATGAACGGGGGAGGCCATTCACTGAAATCCGCACCAACTCAGTGGGTGGAATGACCTCTCCAACTGTTGCGAACTCATCTCTCACATTAGTAATCTTTGTGAGATATCCAGCTGCACTATCATTACCCATCTTAATGGTCTTCGGCTTCTCCTTCAGGACCATTTTCCGGTTCTCATTGGTACTCTGGTAGAGATTGGACAATGTTGTCCACATCTCATGGGCATTTCTCTTTCCTCTCACATGAGGAATGCAATGGTCTTTGACTCCGTCTAGAATTAATCTCTTACCCTTGTTGTTCTTTTTACTATACTCAACCAATTGAGTAACATTAGTAGGCACAACAATGGGGTTCTGCGTGGTATGCACCATGATGTCTCAGACTTCTGCCTCCTCAAAGATACTCTGCATTCTCTCTTTCTAAACGTTGTAATTTGTATGCCCATCCAACCTATCCTCCACCCTCAATCCCAATGACATCCTGCTGTCCTAAAACTGAAAAATTGCACTGTTGTAGTAAAGATAAAACTATTGTTTGTGAAAAATAAGCCTGCTGGAATTTTCTAAGTGAAAAATCAGCAGGTTGTAATTTTCCTCCTTGCTGTCCCAAACTGCACTTCAGCACTCAAGCTCTGATACCATGTAAAAATTTATCATTTCCCACCCCAGTTTTCAGTTTTAGCTTATTTCTCCAAAATAGTTAAATGCCCTTTCCCATATCCATACATTCAACAACTGAAAAAATAATTTTTTTTGAAAACACAATTTCTGGAAATTTTACAGAATGCTAGAAAATGCAGAAATAAAAATCAACAGGTACAAACAATCATTAAACACATTTAAACACAACGATTTTTTGTCAAAGTGACCCTCGAAAAACCCCCTACAACTCTTGGGGAAAACCAGTTCGAGAGCTCCTTCTTATTTCTGAAAATGTTTTTTACAGTGAGAAATATTCAGCAAAAAAATCAGCAAGCAAACTTTTACAACTTATCTCATTTTCCGTGCCTCACAGCAAGCTGGAAAATACTTGCAAAAAACAAAACAGGACAACAATAAATGTTGTATGGCCTCCTCGATTTTTGTGCCCACTTTCAGCCTTAAATGCTGCTGTACGACTTGCCTAGAAATGTGTGCCAAGCTGCCATAAATATTATGTATGGACCTCGATTTGCATGCAGAAAAACCCAGCAATATGCTGTACGAATTTTGCCTCGATTTGCATGGATAAGGTATAGCCACTTGCTGTATGGCCTTCCTTGGAAAATGTGCTAGCAAACTGCTCGATTTTTTTGCAAACTGCTCCTCGATTTTTGTGCAAACAACTGTACAGATTTCTAGAAAATCATGCCAAAATCTGCCTTTCACTGTGTGTTAACTCAGCTGTATGGATTTGCTAAACTGCTGCCTTGGAATGTGTGCCAAGCTGTTGTCTCCTTCTCCTCTCTGTCCAGAAATCTCCCTTGCTCTCTTGCTCTCCTTCTCTCAATCTGCTCATGAAAGAATGAATGACCTTTTTCTCCTTTAATCTAACCCTAAATGACTTTTGGGTGATCCCTAAATCCAATGGTTGAAATAGATTGAGATCAAGGGCTGAGATTAAATGCTCATTTAAATCTCACTTTCTATTTTTTTAATTCAGCCCACTTTAATAAAGACCCACTTAGTCATTTATTTCCAAAGTCACTTTTCCTTTCTAATTTTACATTGACTTTATTAAAGTCTCTTTAAAATTAGACTTTAGTAACTTTATCACTTAAAGTCACTTTTAAATTAGATTTAACTTTATAAAAATTATAAAGTCACTTTAGGAGAAAAATTAAATTCTTTTGGAAACTTTTACCTAGGCCAAAGATCAAAGTCTTAGGGAACCACCTGTCCTCCGGTACCAAATTTCAACATACTTTGGAAAATTTCCCTTTGGTTGAGCACTCTTGTTGTGCGCTTTGTGCACGGATTTAGGCCTTGTTCTCTTATGTGGAAAAATATGGGTTTCACCATTGGAACTGGACCCTGGCCTCCCTTGAGGCATAAGTCTAGCAATGCCAACCAAAGAGCCTTTCTACCCTTGCAAGTTATAACAATGGTGCACCAATGTGCCCGATGTTGAGAGCCTACATGGGAGCATAATCGTTGGCTTGAGCTTATAATGTGAAGACTCCAATGACCATAAAGGATGAGCTTAAGGACCTGGAGGACAATGTGGTTGGGGGATGAGCTTGTTTATCATACTCTAAGGTGATTGGTGGTGGCTTCTTGGGTGCCCAATGGAGTCCATACCCGTGGTTAGGGCAAATTTTAAGGATCAAAAACTATCTTGAAGTTTAAAAACATCGATGAATCTCACTAGTCCCTAATATGCAAACTATAAAATGTTTATTGATGTATTTATAAAATTATTCAAATTTATAATGATTTTATATATGCTCTCTATATAATGTTGGCGATTTTTAGGGTAAAATAACTTTATATTGTAAAATTTGGGTGAATCATTTTTATAAAAAATGGAAATTGGCGATTTTTTTTTTGGAAAAATCATGGAAAATTAGCCCACTTGTGAATATTAGCCCCTAAAAGTTTCCATGCCCGTGGGAACTAAAATCAATATTCGTATACCATTGATCTTCATTGGAGGATGAAATCTCTCATAGGCAATGTCATGTTAGACATGAACCTACCAAAGATGAAACTTTTTTGGTTTTGGAGGACATAAGTTTGTAGTTTAACAATATTGATGGGAGGCTTGTATGCATAAAAGCTAAAGCTGCTTTAGAATCAAACCCTAGTGGCCCAGTCCAAGCTAGTTCGAATTGATGTTGATGTCTCTCTTTATTCTTATATTTATCTATATTTCTACAATATGTTTAGTCTTTGTTCTCAATATGTATTGGGATGGTTTGCATGAACCGAAATTTTATCAATTTCATTAGAAATCTCACTTGCATTTTGATTCATCATACTATTTATTATTGGGCTAAACAACATATGTTGACTTACTTCTAATGAATTTTGAACTTGTTAATATAATGGACTTAAGACTACTAGTTCTTCCACTAGGTTTGTTTCCCTAATGGAAAACTAAGAAAAAATGATAGTCAACTACTATCTATATTTACCTTTTTTTGAAATGAATGAAAGTGTTTAATTTACAAAAGAAAAAAATTAATATGTAAGGTTTGTAATAATGAATTTATTCTTTATAAATTGAATCTTTCTTAATTATTTAGTTTTAAAAATATTATTCATACTTATTAATAATGTGGAAATTTATTGAAATGTAAAGTTTGTAATAATGAATTTATTTTTTATCAATTTTTTTTAATTATTTAATTTTGAAAATATTATCTTTATTTATAATATGGAAATTTAATTTTTTAATACTATCTCATCTAAATTTTCAATACTAAAACTTGAATAATGAGAAATAATTTTGTTAGAAATCACATTAGGAATATTTGGTCGACGCGTCATCTAATATGGTTCATTGTCATGACAAGATGGAGAATGAGATCTTGGCTCAAATTAAATAAGGAGAGTGCGATGCAAAGATAATTAATTCTAACGATTTCAGATATTGGCGTTAAATTAAATAAGGAGAGTGCGATGCAAAGATAATTAATTCTAACAATTTTAGATCTTGGCATCAAATTAAATAAGGAGAGTGCAATGCAAAGATAATCAATTCTAACTATCTAGTGTGGTTCATTGTTAGGACAAGATGAAGAATCAGATCTTGGCTCAAATTAAATAAAGAGAGTGCAATGCAAAGATAATTAATTCTAATGATTACTTTTGAACAAGAATTATTTTATTAAGAAGGGCTACATAGTAGCTAGTACATGCCGCTTAGCTTAAATATAGCTTAACTAAACTAAAAATAAAGACAAATTTTATCACAAAAATAAAACAACTAATAAAATATTGTATTGTTGATTGTCATCACTAAAAATTAAGAAATATGATTAACTAATATATATATTATATATAAACATATGTGTTCAATGTAATATAAGTAATCTTAAATTGAAGTATGAAGAAAAAACTATAACTCATGTAAATGGAAATAATAGAAAGAGGAAAAATAAAATCAAAAAGTTAAATAAAAAGGAAATAAAACTAAAAACAAAAAAATAGTAACTATAGAAATATAAGTTACTAAATAACACGTAATAAGACTTCAACCAATCACCTTAAAAGTAAATAAATTTAAATAATAATAAAAAATAACAAAAAATGAATTCCCAAGGTTAAACTATGGATAAGCTACATAAATGTTTGATCAAAGACAAACTAATACAGAGTGAAGAAGGCAAAAATAATAAAGAATATTTTAGAATGAATTACATATATTCTTTGCTTTATTTTTCCCCTCTTTTTATCTTTTTATTTTATGTTCAAGTTTTTTCCACTTAAAATTCATATCGTCTTATTGGAGATCCACCCTTTTATTTACTCGCTTTAATCTAGCATCTTAGTTATTTTTAATCATATCTCCTTTAATCCTTTATTATTTTTTCACTTCAATCCTAAACCACTTTATAATACGAATGTTTTATGGTGTTATTAAATCCCCTTCACCTTAATATGATGAAAATGAAAATAGGGGTATATCCATTTCCCTTTTCTTTATAAATAATCAATCCTGGGACCTATGGGTTATGAGCCCATTACTTATTGGAAGTGTTTCATAAGGCCTTAAGCCTTTAACTAGGATGATACAACTTTATCGAATTTCTTTATAAAACTCGAGAACACATTACTTATCGGAAACACGGGAAACACTGGAAAACCCCGCTTTGAACACATAGCCGGATTTAAAATATCATAAGCCTACCTCTATAAATATCGGCAGGTCCGTCTCTTTAATCGCATTTTGCTACGCTAAACCTTCGACCTCCGATCAAACCAATCTCCGATCACCGATCGACGCTTATCACTGTCGGCATATCGACATTTCGGCACATCGGTTAATCGACCCATCGCATATCTACTAGCCTTAACTTCTTCGATTTGTGATTAGTGATCAAATCACGGCCGTCAATCTAGTTCCAATCTGATGGTTGACACTAAATCGTATGATCGCTATCGCTATGGTTCAATGGCCAGTTTCGATATTGCCAAAAGGTTTTCGTCGATGCGATATGAGATCTTTGCTCCTCTACGACATGATCTGGATCATTGATTTCATAGATCCAATGGCTCCTATGCATTCTCGCTCGCTTCCTCCTTAACTTGGTTTCATTTTCCTTTGATGGATTCCGCACTTTCCACATGTTTCCTCTGCCATAGTCTGTTTACATACCACGACTCCATATCACAATTAATGCGATATCTTTGGTTTAGTATTGGATCACCATCGATCCTTTAAGTGATAAATGGTCGATCAACAATCTACTATTAGGGTTTAAGTCCTTAATGCATATATTCATGACAGAACTTGGAAAGGGCATAATACACAGATACACACAACTTGCATATTTCTATTATACATATACAAACTTCTATTACAGCCTAAGGCATTTCAACCTTAGGAACGAGTTCTCCTTTGACTACATTTTAAACACTCTATCTCTCACTCTGTATTACTCTTCGTTTATCCTCTTATCGACTGTTTGTCTCATGATATATATAGAACACGCAAGTTCATCGTTTCCATAAATATTGGATCAGATCACTGAAAAGATCCAATCAATCCTCACAAATCACTCAACTACCGTGATGTCTCTCTACATGTATACATATGTTGTAGATTACATTTAATAAGTCTCCTCAAGACTTTTATCAACTCCACCTAATTAGCTCTGTTTGAATAGAATTGTCCCTTGTTTTGCTCGATGGTCCACATCTCCTCGCCCTGCTCTGCTTTGGATTCCTCCTTTAATTAAGAGTGTCGGATGCTCCTGCATCAGACTCCCGAGGCACAAAAATTTATGAACTCTTGGTCATAAGCTACTCCTTGTCCTTAACAATTCTACCCACCTCTCAGTGGAATTGCCTTCATGATATTCTGTGAGCTACAACCAACCTCCGCAATAACAGTCTTCCTCTGCTACACGATACCTTACCAAGCTCTCCTCACTCAGTCTTTTGGCATCCTTCTGGTTCTCTTCTCTGGAACCAATTTAGCACTCCTTGCTCTAAGTTGCAGCAAGTATTCTCACTTTCTGCTACCGCTCGCTACACGACAACAAAGACCACAAACTCTCTAGCTTTAAACAACTGTACCTCCTTTTGCTTCTTCCTTCTCATAGGAAAACTTTCCCTGCTTTAATACCACTTGATGAAAGGGAAAATAGGGGTATATCCATTTCCCCTTTCTTTACAAATAATCGTTCCTGGGACCTATGGGTTATGAGCCCATTACTTATCAGAAGAATTTCATAAGGCCTTAAGCCTTTAACTTGGACCATACTACTTTATCAGATTTCTTTATAAAAACTTGGGACCACATTACTTATCGGAAACACGGGAAACACATGAAAACCCCGCTTGAAACACATAGCCGGATTTCAAATATCATAATCTCGCCTCTATAAATATCCACGGGTCCATCTCTTTAATCACGTTTCGTTGTGCTACTCCTTCAACCTCCAATCGGCCCGATCTCTGATCGCTGATCGACGATTATCGCTATCGGTGTATTGGAATTTTGGCACATCGGTTAATCAACCCATCGCATATCCACCAGCCTTAACTTCTCTGATTTGCGATCAATGATCAAATCACAACCGTTGGTCTGGTTCTGATCCAACGGTTGACGCTAAATCGTGTGATCACTATCGCTATGGTTCAATGGCTGGTTCTGATATCGCCAAAAGGTTTCCATCGATGCGATATGATATCTCCGCTCCTCTGCAACGTGATCTAGATTATTGATCTCATAGATCCAATAGCTCCTATCCATTCTCGCCCGCTTCCTCCTTAACTTGGCCTCATTTGCCTTTGATGGATTCTGCACTTTCGCAGGTTTCCTCTGCCATAGTCGGTTTACACACCATGACTCCATATCACAATTAACACGATATCTTTGGTTTATTATTGGATCGCCATCAATCCTTTAAGTGATCGATGGTCGATCAACAATCTACTACCAGTGTTTAAGTCCTTAATGCATATATTCAGGACAGAACTTGAAAAGGGCATAATACACAGATACACACAACTCGCACATTTCTATTATACATATACAAACTTCTATTACAGCCTAAGGCATTTCAATCTTAGGAATGAGTTCTCCTTTGACTACATTTTAAACACTCTATCTCTCACTTTCTATTACTCTTCGTTTATCCTCTTATCGACTATTTGTCTCACGATATATATAGAACACGCAAGTTCATCATTTCTAGAAATATTGGATCGGATCACTGAAAAGATCCAATCAATCCTCACAAATCACTCAACTACCCTGAATTCTCTCCACATTCATACATATGTGGCAGATTACATTTAATAAGTCTCCTCGAGACCTTTATCCACTCCACCTAATTAACTCTATTTGAACAAAATTGTCCCCTGATTTGCTCGATGGTCCACATCTCCTCGCTCCACTTCGCTTTGGATTTCTCTTTAATTAAGAGTGCTGGATGCTCCTGCATCAGACTCCCGAGGCACAACAATTTATGATCTCCTGGTCATATGCTTCTCCTTGTCCTTAGCAATTCTACCCACCTCTCAGTGGAATTGCCTTCATGATATTTTGTGTGCTACAATCAACCTCTACAGTAATAGTCTTCCACTACTACATGATACCTCACCAAGCTCTCCCCACTCAGTCTTTTGGCATCCTTCTAGTACTCTTCTCAGAAACCAATTGAGCACTCGCTCTAGGTTGCTGCAAGTCTTATCACCTTGCACTGTCATTCGCTACACGATAGTAAAGGCCACAAACTCTCCAGCTTTAAATAACTGTACCTCCTTTCCCTTCTTCCTTCTTGCAGGAAATCTTTCCCTGCTATGATACCACTTGATGAAAGGGAAAATAGGGGTATATCCATTTCCCCTTTCTTTATAAATAATCGATCTTGGGACCTATGGGTTATAATCCCATTACTTATTCGGAAGCATTTCATAAGGCCTTAAGCCTTTAACTCGGACCATAGAACTTTATCGGATTTCTTTATAAAAACTCGGGAACACATTACTTATCAAAAACACGGGAAACACAAGAAAACCCTGCTTCGAACACATAGTGGATTTCAAATATCATAAGCCTGCCTCTATAAATATCGGTGGGTACGTCTCTTTAATCGTGTTTCGCTGCGCTACTCCTTCGACCTCTGATTGTCCCGATCTCTGATTGCTAATTGATGCTTATCGCTGTTAGCGTATCGACATTTGAATACATCGGTTAATCGGCCCATCGCATATCCGCCAGTCTTAACTTCTTCGATTTGCGATCAACGATCAGATCATGACCGTCGATCTGGTTCTGATCCGACGGTAGACACTAAATCGTGTGATCGCTATCGTTATGGTTCAATGGCCAGTTCCGATATCACCAAAAGGTTTCCTCCGATGCGATACGAGATCTCCACTCCTCTACGAAATGATCTAGACCATTGATCTCATAGATCCAACGACTCCTGTGCATTCTCGCCCGCTTCCTCCTTAACTTGGTCTCCTTTGCCTTTGATGGATTCTGCACTTTCCACAGGTTTCCTTTGCCATAGTTGGTTTACACACCACAACTCCATATCACAATTAACATGATATCTTTGGTTTATTATTGGATCGCCATCAATCCTTTAAGTGATCGATGGTCGATCAACAATCTACTACAAGGGTTTAAGTCCTTGATGCATATATTCATGACAGAACTTGAAAAGGGCATAATACACAGATACACACAACTCACATATTTCTATTATACATATACAAACTTCTATTACAGCCTAAGGCATTTCAACCTTAGGAACGAGTTCTCCTTTGACTACATTTTAAACACTCTATCTCTCACTCTTTATTACTCTTCGTCTATCCTATAATCAACTGTCTGTCTCATGATATATATAGAACATGTAGGTTCATCATTTCTAGAAATATTGGATCAGATCATTGAAAGGATCCGATCAATCCTCACAAATCACTCAACTACCCTGAATTCTCTCTACATGCATACATATGTGGCAGATTACGTTTAATAAGTCTCGTCACGACTTTTATCCGCTCCACCTAATTAGTATGTTTGAACAGAATTGTCCCCTATTTTTCTCGATGGTCCACGTCTTCTCACTTCGCTTCGCTTTGGATTCCTCCTTTAATTAAGAGTGTCAAATTCTTCTGCATCATAATATTAATATTGACCGAGCTAAACCAATCTTTAAATTCTAAGATCTAACCACTGATTTATCATTAATATTTCTAGGTTTAATTTTTCATATAATTAGGTTCCATATAATGATTATAATTCTCTAATTCTTATCTAGATCCTTGTATTAACTCTAAATTTTCAATTAAAATTAATTTTTAATA
>APFE031222825.1:4034-16442 GCA_000404065.3 Pinus taeda
TTGAACGACTTACTTAACGCAGTTGAATCCCAAAATGATATCTAATATAATGCACTGTGTAATCCCCCATACTTAAATTCAAAAAGAGTCAAGGGATCTCTACTTGAATGGTTCATGAGGCGCAATACTTGCTAAGGTTTTGCAAATGGGGTAGCAAGCTAAGTGGGCTTGATTGTGGGGAAAAACTCCACAGTTAAGCGCGCTTGAGCCAGAGGAGTTCTGGGATGGGTGACCTCCTGGGAAGTCCTGGTTTACCGGGTGCAAGCCCCGGAAGTGATGATTGATGCTATGTGATTCGTTCTCCACTTTTCACTAGTTTCAATCCCACTTCTTCACCCCTGTGAGCATCACCCGATGCAATGAGTGCTAAGTGAACTATTCAAAAATCATGAGAAATTAGTCAGTTACGACTACCTCTCATGGAAATGGTCATACGTTTGAATGGCTTACTTAACGCAGTTGAATCCCAAAATGATATCTAATATAATGCACTGCGTAATCCCCCATACTTAAAGTCCTCCAATACTACAAAGATAATGGGATACAACAACAGTTTACAGCACCCCACACTCCTCAATATAATGCGGTTATAGAGAGGAAGAAAAAAAACCTTGTGGAGTGTGCTCATAGTATGTTGAAAGGTAAGAATCTTTCTAATGGGTTTTGATCTGAAGCGATTAATACTCTAGTATATCTAAAGAATAGGAATCTAACAAGAAGTTTATATTTCAAAACTCCTTTGGAAGCTTTGTTTGGTTAGAACCCGGTAGTTAAGCATTTGAGAGTTTTTGGGAGTAAAGCCTTTTCCCATGTTCGAGAGGAAGATAGAAAGAAACTCAATGCAAAGGCCATCAAATGCATTTTTGTTGGGTATTGTACAAAATTTAAGGCTTAGAAATTGTTTAGTCCCTCTACTCGTAAACTTGATGTGAGTAGAGATGTAGTGTTTCATGAGCAGGTTAGTGATGGAATCCATGAGAGTGCTAATGAAGAATGACACGTGCCCTTGTTGGTGGAAGAAGAAAGTGATGAATCATGTGACAACAATGAGCAGCAACAACAGTAGCAAGGGAAAGAAGATGATGTAGCTATTAAGTCAAGTCCACAAAATGATGATCACACAAGGTTTCAAGCTACCCTGCCAATGAGGAGATGAGGCTGTAGGAAGGTCTGGTTTCTACCAAGATATAGGAAACATGCTTTGGTAACTAGTATGATGAACGTTTCTTAACCCTAGAGTTATAGAAAAGCAAGTCAATATAGTGAATGGAGGGTTTCTATAGAAGAGGAATATGAATCCATCATTAAAAAAAACTTGGGATTTAGTTAAGTTACCTAAAGGAAAACTACCCATAGGATGCAAATGGTTGTATAAGACTAAATTTAAAGCAAATGGGAGCATAGATAAGTATAAAGCTATGCTTGTTGCAAAGGAGCATTGCAGAAAGAAGGCATAGATTATGATGAAACATTTTCCCTTGTAGCTAAATTAAACACAATGAGAATGATAATTTCTTCACCTACCAAACACCATTGGATGATTCACGAGCTAGATGTTAAATCTACATTTCTAAATGGGGACTTAAAAGAAGATGTCTACTTAGTGCAAATTGAGGAGTTTGTCAAAGAGGGTGAAGAACATTTAGATTTCACATTGAAGAAAGGGTTGTATGGACTAAAAGTGGCACCAAGTTCATGGTATGACAAAATTTATTCATTTTTCCTATAGAATGGTTAGAAAAGGAGCAAAAATGACCCTCATCTTTATACAGGGAAGTATTGTTTTGATTTCTTTATATGTAGATGATCTAATCATTACAAGGAATGTTGATAATCTCATTAAAGAAATCAAGGCGAAGATGTCACTAGTCTTTGATATGAAAGACCTTTGAGAGCTACATTATTGTTTGGGTGTGGAAGTCCCGACAAACTTTTATGTGATAGAGTAACTATGTCATAAGCTTAGTGGAAAAGTTCAGAATGGATGAGTGCAAAGCTATAGCAATATTTTGAAAGCAGAATTTAAAACTTGAGAATGAAGATGGATGTAAGGAGGTAGATGCGACTTTGTATAGACAACTACATGTAGGTCTCATTTGGCTTATGGAGTGAATGCATTGAGCCAATTTATGCCAAAGCCTCTTGAGAGTCATTGGGTTGTAGCAAAACGTGTTTTAAGGTATCTTGTTGAAACTTTAGATTTTGGTATTTAGCTTTGGCTCTCTGGTCATTACATGGCCCACCAAAAAGTAGAACACACTATCCTTGTCTTCTGTGGAAGTTGAACATGAAGCTATGTGGGTAGCAAGATGTGAATCAGTTTGGTTGATGAGACTTCTCCTTGATGTTGATAAGAACATAAGGTTGCAACATGATCAAATGGGACATCTAGATTTCCATAAAACTTGCAAATAATCAATTATCTCATAAAAACACAAAGAATATTGATACACAATTTCATTTTTTCATGGAGAAAGTTGACTGAAAATAAATCCATATTGGTTATTGTAATAGTTGTGACAATGCTCATGATATTTTTACCAAAACTCTTGGTAGAATCAAGTTTGAGTTGTATAAGGAAGTTTTAGGCATATCTACAAATCCATTTCTCCAAATATTTATGAAGAAATGTAGTAATGGAGTGACTGTTCAAACAAAACCTTAACGAGTTTGTTCATTTTTTCTATGGTGTTGTTTTAACTTCCCTAAATGTGTGTTTCATATATATATTTCTCATGTGATGAATTGTAACACTGATGAGTGAAGAGAAAGTGTATTTTTTGACAAACATAACCTTCAACTAATTGTTATTGGGTTAACATTGAGATGGACATTGCTATTATTTCTTATATTATTGTATTTTCCAAATAATTTTTTCCTTAAAATTGGATAAATTTTTGAAATAACTCAGTTTTTCTATCCTCTAGTTCCTTGCCATTAATCTAAGTTAGTCAATTCATGTTTCCATTACGCATTCAATTGGTCTTTCCATCACATTTACCAATTAAATTGCATTTACAAATTTATAATTTTTTTAATCTCATTTAATGTAATGCACTGCTAATTCTTTTAATCTCATTTTATGTATTGCACAGAACACAATATTTAACCAAATTGTAACATCCAAATCAAATTCAAATTTTGTGCTGGTGTAGGCAGCATGATAAGTGTGGTAAAATTATAAATATAATTATACAAATTGGAGTACAATTTTGTAGTGGAGCAACTACAATGGTAAGTGTGGTAAAATTATAAATATAATTATAGAAATTGAAGTTCAATTTTTTGGTGGAGGGAAGAGCAAGGTAAGTATGGTAAAATTTACTAGGGCCTCAATGAGGTTTCAAATATTGGTTGTGAGTTGAAGTAGTTTAGGACTTTAAGCATTAACTTTGTTTCCTTCTTCTTTGGTGACCACTTCATCCCTTTCCTCATTGGTTTCTAGTTTCATTTTGCACAATTGGTTATTTGATTTTGATTTTCAAACTAGTTTTCTATACCAATTTTCTATATCTTACATTATAAAAGGTTGGACCTCCATAAATTTTAGTTATGGTAAAATGCACTCCACCAATAAGATCAATTTTCAATTTTTATTAGAAGAGACCTACAATAATGGAAAGGTCTACATCACAAATTCAACAAATTCAACAAATTACCTTGATGAAATTCCAGAGAATTTATCAACATGTAGTGACCATTTATAGATGTCATGGTGAATTTCCTTTGAATATGATGAAGTATGCTAGAATGTTACTACTATACAACTAATTAGAGTGGTTGTGATGTTGTGTCATGGATTGCTGTTATTGTACAACAAAGTGGGGCTATTTAGGGGCTATTTATCATGTTTCTACTATCAGTGTTTTTTTTGCAACAACATATGCCCATCTTCATATAACAGATTAATGAGCAACATGATTGGATCCTGTGATGGATTTTCAATATATGAGCTGATATAAAAAAATGGAAACAATCTAGAAACATGTGTACAACTCATAACTAAAAACCTAATCACTAAGGAATGGGTACCAAAATGTCCACCATTTGTAAATGGGTAACTAATATAATTTTAATATATGAGCTAACCATTCCAACCAATTGCACACCCTTAACACAATATACATGAGAATGAAAATCCTACACAAAAAATATAAACTAGAAACTAACAAGATATACATCAGTACATCTAATAACCAAAAACAATATGGGGAGATCCCAATCCTGGGGGCAATGTGAGGAAAAGTTATGACACACCAAAAATATCACACCAGAGTGACAAGGAAGTGTGGTGGTGCCATAGATGTTGGTTGGGCTACATTCTCCCATGTCTACCATTGTTTATAACTTTTAATAAATATTATACCCACCCAACTTCCATCCAGCCATAATTCATATATCCCAAAGAATCAAACTACAAGATTCTTAATCTCATATCTTGCATATCACATATTCCATTCTATGTTTGTAT
Organism: Pinus taeda; assembly: GCA_000404065.3. NCBI lineage: Eukaryota > Viridiplantae > Streptophyta > Pinopsida > Pinales > Pinaceae > Pinus > Pinus taeda. Next base: position 8,506 of record APFE031222825.1, read on the forward strand.
TTTCCCAGCATTTAATCTCCATTAAAAATAATGAGATATAACATAAACTCTCACCAAAAAAGAAACATATCTTGCATATCACATATTCTATCCTATGTTGTATTTTCCTAGCATCTAATCTCCATTAAAAAGCTGAGATATAAGATAATCCTCTCACCACAAAAGCAACATATCTTGAATATCACATATTCCATTCTAGGTATGTATTTTCCCAGCATTTAATCTCCATTAAAAAAATGAGATACAACATAATCCTATCACCACAAAAGAAACATATCTTGCATATCACATATTCCATTCTATGTTTGTATTTTGGCAGCATTTAATCTCCATTGAAAAAATAAAATATAACAAAACCTTGTCACCACAAAAGAAAAAAACAATGTAAAACAAATATGATATCACATATTCCATTGTATGTTTGTACTTTATGGGCATATAATCTCCATTAAAAAAAATGAGATATCACATAATCCTCTCACCACACAAGTATTCCAACCTAGCATCATAATTCCAACCAATCACTTAATATCAGCTATATCTTGAGAAGTGCTCAGGAATTAATATCGACTATATCTTCAGAAGTGTTTAGGAATGATATGCAGAACAAAGAAAATAATCACAAAATGTAAATAAAAAACAAGTCCACAAATTTTGAATTGGTTAATTTTAAGGAGAATAAGACATTAGAAACCTTAGGAAAATGGACAATTCTAGGTAACTCAATGCATCCATAATCTTCATCACTTAGTTAAAACTGATTTAGAATTTAATATTGAGTGGCAAAAAATATTTCTTATCCATCTCACTAACAACCTCCACCCACCAATTGGTTAATTTTAATGAGAATAAGACATTAGAAACCTTACAAAATTGGACAATTCCAGGTAACTCAATGCATCCATAATCTTCATCACTTAGTTAAAACTGATTTAGAATTGAATAGTGAGTGGAAAAAAAAAAATCTTATCCATATCACTAACAACCCCCACCCAGAGCTAGTGGAAGAACATAACCACCCCCAATTTTGTACTCACTGGGTATCTTTTCATCATTCATTTGTTTTCCTACATAAATGACCCTGGAATGGGCATCAAAACAAAAAAAATTAGTATTAAAAAAAAATCAATCCTTCAATACAGATAAGAAATTTATTTATGTACATCATTCAACATTTCAATATTTTATCCTACACAAAGTATCTCTTTTGAATTTAATATAAAATGCAAAATTACATCTATTATAAATGACTAGAAGGATCAAGTGTTAGAGAGAAAAATATACTAACAAAAACATGAAACACTAATGACCTTCCCAAAAAAAAAGAACCAAAAATTGCACTTATTGCCTAAGTATTTCCTCCCCAGTGGCTGAAGAGATAAAATTGAAAGATATTCTTTAAATTATGGAAACATGAAACAGATCAGCTACTTCAAAACCCAAATAAATACAGAATTTTGAAAAAAATCCTAGAAATTACTTAAAAACCCAAATAAATACAAAAGTTTGAAAAAGTCCTAAAAGCTGATGATAATCCAAATGTTGTTTGAGCTTGAAAAACTCAATGCTGCAACATCTAATTAAACCCATTATGGTCTAGGCTCTAGGAACACACATATACTTAACTTACAATGATATAGGAACACACATATGCTTAACTTACAATAATATAGAGTCACTTGCACAATGAAATCATACTATAAAATAACTAAATTATATTAAGGAATACACCAAAATAGATGAAATCATAGAAGAACTATATTATATTATAAAAGCCACGAAAATATACTTGCACATGGAACTAGGAGTATTGCATACCTTTGCTCCATAGGCGGTATTCCTTTCTTTTCCTCAACTGACTGCTTAATTTCATCAATTGTATCATTGGGTTCAATATCTATCTCGACATCCTTTCCTGTAAGGGTTTTCACCTTGATGGAAATGCCTCCCGTTAACAGCAAAAGTAAGCGAAGAGTTGAGTAGTTTTCCATATTATAATCAGCTAGAGTGAGCCCATCTTCTAGTTGTTCAATGCCTCCCCTTAACCGCAAAAATAAGCTAAGAGTTGAGTGGTTTTCCATATTATAATCAGCTAGAGTGAGCCCATCTTCTAGTTGTTTCCAACCAAACATTAATCGCTGCTCATGTGGAGGGATACCCTCCTTATACTGTCACAACAACCAAATAACACACCTAGGTCAAGCCCAAGTGCAATTGCATTTTACAACAGAAAGAAAACACTCAGTATACACAGTGCTTAAACTTCAAATACTACGGAAAACCTTAAAACTCATCAATAGTTTAAACGACTATCAGCAATTACGATACACCATAGATATTACAAAAATCGACAATGATTGAAAAGGCTGTGAATGACTACTTTACCTATGCTTCAAAATTTGCAAAGATTGAAAAGGCTCTCAGCAAGCACTATACAAGCGGTAAAAATCCACAATGATTTTAACGAGTATTAGTAAGTACCAATATCAAGTAATCATGTTTTGGTACGCGTGATAGGCTCGGCAGTAACAGTGAGGAGTTAGAAGTTTCTCACGACAGGGTAAGGTTCCATCCCCACCAGCTTTGGCTCACTTGGAGATATGGCTCAAACTTATGACACCCGGAGATGAGTACCAGGTGAACATAAAAAGCGAGTTTCACGATTGTGTTTTGGTTAAGACTTGCCAGATTTAAGAGGTCAGCAGAGTGGGGGAAAGTGGGGAGTTGTTATATCCTCCCCCAGTTAAGTCCAGGTGAGTACGTAGGTGTATAATGTAAGTAGCATCTCATTAGCGAATAGATGGCGGATGATCAATGCATATATAAAAGTTATCTCACCTCTGGATATCTGGTGGCTAATCAATACATGAGAGGCATTTTATAGACGTAAAAGTAAAAAATTCTACGCAAATAGCATTTAATTTCATCAATACAAGGAAAGAAAATAACAAAAAAATGCATGATAGAATACCCAATGGTTAATAGCGCAATCACTGACCATACAGAGTTGCAGAATCTAAAAAAATAATAAAGCCGTATTCCCCTTGGATCAAAAGTGAAGGAAAAGTATGCATACACAAAGTTCACATGACACAAAAAAAAAACACGCAAAAAATAAAATATAACGGCAACGACGCGGCATCAATGCCCGGAATAAAACCACAGAGACCAGAAAGAAAATCATAAAAGAATCCATTGATAACCAAAAGCCATCAGTAAAAGAAAAACCCCACATGTAACAAAAAAATTCGAAAACAAAAACTAAGTTCTACAAAACCCCACTCGCATCAAACAACTAAAAAAAATGAAACATAAACCTAATTGGGATACAACATGATTCCAATACCTGGATTTTTCTCTTCAAATTATCAATGGTATCGCTGCTTTCAACATCGAGGACGATCGTCCTCGCTTTGAAACTCTGCACAAATATCTGCATCTTGGCCTGAAAATAGCACGGATCCTCCGAAAAAACACCTGTGCGAGATAGGGGAATCCAGCACAGATTGAAGGGCGGTCAGATTACGGATTGAAAAGGAGCAGTCTCTCTTGAAATGAAAATTATCGAGGTCGGAATAGATTCATATAAGGTTCATGCAACGATAAGTTGTTTGATCCGACAAGAAACAAGAACCCCTTAACACAAAGGCTATGAAGAATTTCACACCGACGGGATGGCTGATTGCCCCAGGACCATCATAAGTCCACGATTGTGTCCCTAAAGAACACCCAGATGTTTTTAGACGAGTCGATGAAAAGCGTTTTACTATAGATGCAAATTTGCTTTATACGTCAGGGAAGGGCATGGCCACAACCATGAGAATTTGGTCCACCAATAGGATTGCAAGAAACTACCCAAATCTATTTGCAACTCAATTTTGTAATGAAATTTATTGTTTTTTATTTTTTTATTTTAAAGTAGAGTGTGAATGCCTAAAATATTATAGAGTCTATAAATTTTGACCCATTTAAAAAAAATACAATTAAAAACAAATTTTGGAGTTTTGGGTTTTTATGATGGTATCATTATGTGATATGGTAGCTTAATAATGAAAGTCCCTTTTATGTTATTAAATATGTTTTAAATTGATTAATAATAGTATAGTATATTTTCAAAATGAATTCCAAGAAATTTCAAAATAGAAATTATTTCAAAGGATTACAGGTAATTTTGCCAACCAAGACTTTTTTTTTTTGCGAAAAGTATAATTCTAGTGAGGGCTACTTATCTTAAAAGTTATGGGATTACCTTGAGGTAATGGTCAAACTTCATGGTTGCATTCTCAGACCTTATACTAATGGTCTTCTAACACAAACACATATAAGCACATTAATTATGTCACTAATTTTTAAAATCATGGAAATACATTGAAGTAATGGTTGAACCCTCATATTTGTCCCAAAGGTATTATATTAATGGATTTGTGACCTATGTATACATAAGTGGATTAAGCTCACCCAATATTTCTTTTATGAAAATCCCCTAGGATATAGATAAGAGTGTGAGAGAGTGCGTTCTTAAGGCACTCCTTATAATACTCATTCGTAAAAACATGAGTTAACCCTATATACCAAGTATGGGATAGTATGAGAACCAATAGAGGTTATAATAATAATATACAAGACCAATTGTGTGTCATGGGTGTAAAAGGCCATTGCATACCAATTCCACCAAATAATCTATACATGATATAATAAAATCATATATATATAATGTTTTAAATAACCTCCTTACATAAATGAAAATACATATATAACTTTTAAAAAGAAAGAGAACAAACTCTAGTGTACTAAAGACCCAACATGAAATAATTCATTATAGATTACTCCATGTGCCTATACTTTTTGTCGGGTGATGCCATGGACCATAGGGGGGTGGCTGCCCCCGTGTCACGGGGTATGCACTGGGCGGTATCCCTCTTCCACAAGGTCTCACGCAATGCTGTGGGAAAATTTTTGGACCCTATATTAGATGGCAGACCTACCTATGGTTTTTGGACATGATGGTTTTTTGTCCATGGTATTTTATAGATCACGTTAGGGGAACTACGGTTATGTTCTAATCCATGGTTAAAGGATTGGGTTTATGGTTGTTTCTGCATGTATATATATGTATTGTAACATTGAAAGGGACATAATGAAAAATCAATCTCGTAGTTTTACTATTGAAGGGAAAATTTCTATGTATATCTATTTTATCTTTTCTCCTCTCCCCATTGTTTGCTTTATGTTTTTAGAATTCGTATGCACATAATTTATGTACACGGTTAAAACCTACATTTGATATTAGAGTCGTTTTGGCTTCAAGGGGATGCTTTTGCTATTGAGTGGTTTTTTCTCAAGCGTGTGGTAGACCCTTTTCACTAGGAGATGTGCGGGATTGATTCTTGTGATGAAAGAATATGGTGAGTAGTGGAAAGATAGAGATTGAGAAATTTAATGGTGAGAGTTTTGAGTTGTTGAAACTCAAGATCCAAGATGTGTTGGTGAATAAAGATCTATGGATCTCAGTAGATCCAAGTACTAAACCAACAAAAATGTCAGATGAAGACAGAAAAAAGTTGTATGGGAAGACAACGAGCACAATACCATCGCGTGACTTAGATTTAGTATTGTAATGTATGAGGGGAAGCTTTGGTGAAGGCTTTGTGAGACAAGTTAGTGACTTTGTACCAATCTAATTCTCTAGTCAATAAATTATTCCAACGGAAAAACTGTATAACGTGAGGATGAAAAATGGAGGCTCAGTGACAAAGAATCTAAATATCTTTAATATTTTGGTAAGCAAGTTATCATCTGTTGATATTAAAATTTGAGATGAAGATAAATGCATTAGTTTTTTTGTTCTCTACTAGATTCGCGGGATATTTTGGTTGTTGTAATAAGTAGAAATGCATCTACCTTGTAGTTTGATGAAATAGTCTCATCCTTGCTATCAGAGGAGATGAGACAGAAAAATATGGAGGGCCAAAATGTTGATGCCTTGTTTTTACGAGGTTCGTTCCAAAAGAGAAACAAAAATAAGTTCTTGAGTAGGAGATCTAAATCTCTAGAAAAAACTTTAAAGGTGTGCTGGAAATGTGGAAAGGAAGGGCACTTCAAAAGGGATTATAAATATAAAGCTCCTTAGGAAGCAAGGTGATGTGATGATGCTCCTTCTGCATAGGAAAAAACCACCTCAGATGAAGGTGGGGATATGTACTTGGCTTCTTCTTCGTGTACACATGTAGATCATGAGGCATGGTTGATTGACGTAGGTGCATCCCTTCACTTCACTCCCCATGGGGAGTGGTTTTGCGAGTAAGACAAATATGATAGTGGTGATGCTATCTTAGGGGATGACATGAAGTCTAGAATCGTGGGTCACCAAAAACACAAGTTGATGTTTCAAGTTGAAAGGATTAGAACACTTCCCGGAGTTTTGCATATTTTTTCATTGGCTAGAAATTTGATTTATGTAAGAAAGTTGGATCATGCAAGTTTAAGAGCAATGTTCGATGAAGATACATGAAAGACGGTTCGGGGAGCACTTGTATTGATGTGGGGAGTTTGAATTGGAACTTTCTACAAGCTTTAGGGTAGCACTATTATTTATTGGTGGAACATTTGTGTGATTCCTCAAAGTGGAGCAGAAAATCTAGTGGTCTCTCGAGAAAAGATCATGCTATGCAATCAAAGGCTTGGATATATTGGAGAGGAGGTTCTTTGAATACCTCATGGTAATGGTATAGTAGCAGTTATGTCTAATTCTTCTCTATATTTTTATTTTTGCAAAAATTGTGTATATGGAAAGGAGAGTCGTGTGAGTTTCCCCTCTCGTCGTAAGAGAGAGAAACAAATATTAAAGCTTGTACATAGTGATGTGTTTGCACCTATGTTAGTTCCATCACTCGGAAATTTTGTTTACTATGTATCATTTATAGATGACTTCTCACGGAATACATGGATATATTTCCTCATGAAGAAATTTGAAGTCTTTGAGAGGCTCAAACATGTTAAGGCTCTCATGGAAAACCAGAGAGGTAAAAATATAAAGGTGCCAAGGGTTGATAATGGTGGAGACTTTTACATGAAGGAATTTGAAGAGTTCTGTAAGCAGTGTGGTATAGCACCGCAAAAGGCTACTCCATACACACCTCATCAAAATGGAGTTGCAGAAAGAATGAACAAGACGTTGATGGAAAATGCAAGAAGCATGGTCAGTGGTGTGGGGTTAGGACAAGAGCTCTCGAGAGAGGGAGTGGAGACTACATGTTACATGGTTAATATATCACTATCATCAGCGTTGGAGGATAAGTCTCCACAAAAGGTATTGACTCATAAGAAACCTTATCTTTCACATTTGAGGGTATTTCGATGTGATGCATATGTACATGTTCCAAATGAGAAAATAAAAAAATTGGATAGTAAATCCGAAAAGTGCATCTTCATTGGGTATAAGGATGATTAAAAAGGTTATAAGGTTTGGAACTCATAAACAAGGAAGGTTGTGTACAACCGTTATGTGGTCTTCAGAGAGGTGAAATATTTTATTAAACATGAAGTCCGATTAAAGGAACTTAAGTAGATAGAGTTTAAGCTAAAGGAGGAAGAATTAGACTTTAGAACACAAGATGGGACCATGGGTTGTGTGGTAGAGGTTTTTTAAGTCCGCCAAGGGTTATTGGGTTAAAAAGGGTATCTGGCAAATATAGAGTGGGGGACATAAATTGGATAATGCGAGAGCATAGAAAAAAACTTAGGATAAATGGTTTTCTGGGTTTATAAGGGGAATAGGGAAATTAATAAGTGGGGAAAGTAATATTTGAACTCGGGAATAAGCTTCACGCTAGGAAAGGGTTTTTAGGAAGGGGGATGATTTTTTTAAGGGTAACTTCTAGGGGAGTGTTTGAGACCAAGGTGTAAAGGTCAGAATGAGGGGACAAGGGTATTTATAA